>JAPFFP010044768.1:0-12143 GCA_026153255.1 Solanum medicagineum | reverse complement strand
GCAAGGTTGGCGTGAGAGGTAGTTTTCTTGACCAAATGTAGTGCCATGACCATCTTCACGGATTTTGGCAAGCTTCACGAGTTGTGTGTCCTGGTGTGGAGCCTCCTGTCCACATTTTTCCCACCACGTGTAACTCCACAGGCCACTACACTGACTGAGTAGTAGCACACAACCCATGTAGCCTCCTGTCTAGGTGATGATGCCGTTAATTTTTCCCAAGTGTCCCAACATCTAAATTTTAGACTAAGTATCATCTCATTGGTACTCCACATGACCCGTGGAGTGCCAAACAACCCGTGAAACCTCAAGTGAGGTGACACTTTGTCAATTTGTCTCTCTTTTTCATTAATGGCATTTTCATAAATTTTATTTATTCTGATGATCTTTTTGGAATTCTAATGCTATCTTAACCTCCCGAAAAGACCTTAACTCTATCTCAAAGGATCAATCCATCACTCCCAACTTGAATACACTCTCAAATCCTCTCAAAAGCCTCCACCAAAACCCCAATACAACTTCAAAGAAACTCAAGAACAAGTTTTGGATTCCAAGACCCCATTTCAAGCTTCAATTATTAACTTAATTTCAATGAACTTAAGGTCTAAGGTATGTGGGTTTCAACCATTGGGTCCTTTCAACCATGGTGCCTAATCTTCCTCTTTTACCTAAATTGCATGTTTTCAAGCTGATTACTTATGGATATTGCTTATTATGTATTTGGGTTATAAACTATATTGGGGTTTCATAAACTTGTGACTATTTAAGCATGTTTCAAGCTATGAATCTAACAACCAATATGTGATTTGATATGAGGATTTGATGTATCTTGTATGAGGGTGTTACTTAGTGTTGGTGGGTGGTGTCACATTGACTTTTTTCCTATAATTTCACTTATGAATTGCATGATTTGAAACTAACATTGCACACCCGCCAAGTGTTTGATAAAATGTCCGGTTATGGATTCTTAATCCATTAATGATCTATTGCATGACCTATGAACTAAGTAACTATATGATGATGAAAGGAATATCTATACGTGTTATTTTCATGAATGGTATCTATAGTGTTGCAAGTTGACCATGACTAAATTGAAGGGTTCATACCTCAATCACCTTGGATGGGAGGTGGTAAAACTCATTAACCAAACTGAGGGGTTGATACCTCAATCACCTTGGATGATGGGTGGTAAACTCATCAACCAAATTGAGGGGTTGATATCTTAATCACCTTGGATGAGAGGTGGTAAACTCATCAACCAAATTGAGGGGTTGATACCTTAATCACCTTGGATGGGAGGTGGTAAACCCATTAACTAAATTGAGGGGTTGATACCTCAATCACCTCCAAGGGTGGTTTATCTTGGATTCCAAGTACTAAGTTGCTTGGTCTATGATGATGGTCATTTCCTACACATCTAATATGTTTTATATAAGCATGTTTTACTTTAAGCATTGTTCATACGTGTCTTATTGTTATTGTGCTATCCATTGCTTATGATTATGCATTTTGTCTATGTTGCGTATCTAATGTTGCATTGCATCCTACATACTTATTACACTCAAATGTACTAACACATATCTATGCCTACACGATGTTACCATGTAGGGACCGGAGCTCCACTCGACCATCTTCCTTCTCCACAAGGCTAGTACTCTCTCCCCAAGCAAGTTGGTCAGTCCTCAACTCCGAGGACATGCTTCTTTGAAATTTATGCTCTGTATTGACTCTTATTATGTTGGAAACTTATGACTATGAGGGTGAGCCCGGAGATTGTCTGGGCCCCTGCTCTTATCTACATATTAGAGGTGTTGTTGGAACATTATGATGTATTAATGCTATAATTTGACTTTCTATGTATCTATGGTATCAACTATACCTCTTAGCCCCTTTTTCCCTTTTTACTATTTCTTGATATTGTATAATTGATTCCGTGACCAAGAATTTGTAATGATACATTAAGAGGCTCGTTTGGGGTCCCTTTGGGTTCCCCATTTGTTGTGTCACTCTAGGCCCTAGGTCCGGGTCGTGACATCTAGGCATGGGTTTCAACTTCTGTTGTGTCACTACCCATCACTCACCTCATCTTTGGCACTAACATCTCCAGTATCTGCATCCTTGCGATCTATCATCTCCCTACGAACCTCATCATCATCAACTACCATTGGTAGGTCAGTAGTCTACTTGCCGCCACATGTTGTCACTACCATACACTGCCTCTCATTCTTTGGATTTTGCACTATGTTGCTAGGAAGTGTAGCTTTCTGATGCTGGCTCAACTGAGTCGACATATGACCAAACTATTGCTCCAGTTGCTTGGTAGAAACAAAATAAGACACAATTTTTTTTATTAATGTTGGAGATGTTAGATTTCATTCCCTTTAAGGTCTCATCCTAGCATCATCCTTCATCAACAGTCTGTCAAACATCTCCTCAATTCTTGAACTACTAGCCCCAGAGTCACGATTGTATGGTGGCACATACGGACCATTTCTATAACAATCTCTGTGTCCCCAATCAATATCTCTATCTTGACCCCTGTTCCTGTCATAATTGCCACCTCAATTGTTGTCTCTAAAAGGACCATCTCTATTGAAGGTTCGACTATGATTTCCTTGACCTTGGTACCAATAGTCCTGCTTGGACCCTTGGATGTTAGTTGGGAAACCCCCACCTCAATAGTGGCTAAGTGAATGTACTCCTCATAGTAAGGTTCCTTTTACATGGGTGCTCGTAGAGGCAAATGATTGACTGCATTCACGCGCTTCTGACTTTGCTTCATCAACAACCCCACTGAAGAACTAATCTGAGCTAGCACTTGCTTGATCTCCTCATTTATCTTTGCCTACTTAGAGTTTGTACTAACTGATCAAGAACTCTTAGTCATCAACTTATCTCCCCTCCCTCATGCACGGTTCGTCTTACCCACCTTCTCTAGTAATTCAGCTATAAGCGAGAATGGACAATCTAAGAATGAAACCCTATGATAGTGTCATCAACCGCTTGGCTATTTTCATCTAGGACTCAATAGAAGATTTCCACCAAGGCATCATTAACGATCTTATGATCAGGGACACTCCTTAAGCAGTTTGTAAACCTTTGCCACATAGTGCTGATTGAATCACCAGGCAACTACTCAAAGTTGTTGATCTGATCCTTCAATTTCAGCTACTTTGACCTAGGAAAAAAAATCTCCAAAAAGGCCTTCTGTATTCCCCCCAGTTGGTGTTTGAACTCTATAGGAGCTAGGATAACTATAGCGTCGCTTTTCCTGTTAGAGATAACGAGAAGATTCGGAGCCCAATGAAATTGATGGACAGATTCTTACTCTCCATCATACTCTTTCAGACGAAGATGACATTGTGTAGATGGTTATGGGATCCTTTGATGGTGAACCCGTGAACGACCCTCTATTCTGAAGCATTTAAAGTAACCCACTCGAAACTATAGATCTTTTGCTATTCGATAATGAAGGTAACACAATAGCCCAGGTGATATCCATCGCCATAGTGTTAAGCCTGTATTAATTCCATGTGTTAGCCGTGACTTGATCATCCTGTAGTGGTAGATTCACATCCTCAAGTGGTGGTAGGTCATTATTATTCTCAGTGCTACATTTATGGCATCTTTCGCAGCATTGTTCGCACATTTTTGAGTCATTCTTCTCAGTGTCTTTTGGATCTCTAGTTCAAATGGAGATAAGGGATTGCATCAACTATGAGTGTCGTACATACACTACACCTGTACGTTGAAACAAAGCAAAAACAGCAAGAAATGTAAAATAAGGAAAATAATGATTATTTCATGAGTTAGCCAAATTAAACCAATCTAAAAGTCATATTCCCCGGCGAAGGCGCCAAAATTTTGATTTTGCCCAAACTACACCCCCTTTATTATAGTATAAGTAGTCTTTGTCAAAATACATAATCTAATCGAGGTTAGGATCGATCGCACAGGGAATATGGTCTAGACTTAGAGTAATTACAAGCAATTCAAATGAATTAACACACTTATCTCTCAAGTGAGGGGGGGGGAGGGGGATTTGTGTAATTGCAGTTGTAAACCTACAATCTTGTCTTGTCAAATCTATGAGAGAAATAACTAGAATATTGTGTTTCCCATGAAGTCCTAACTTAGTATCACCAGATAATTGTAATCTTTTCCACTATGTAGCATGCAAAACTGGTAAGTTAAGTTTACCAAATCCTTTAATCTAGGCGAGAGGTAAATTTCACTACATGGTTTGATTCATCCCCGCAGTATGACGTTACTAACCCTTACCTTGTGTTCTAGTACAACTGCCTCTTGATCCAGTTAGGTTGATTAGACGAGAGGGATCACATTGAATCTTATTAGTTAATCTCTCTCTTTTCCTATTCATTAATATTTGTATCCAGTCAGTAAGAATTAGGGGGGTTCTAATACTGGCCACCATTGAAAAGCATTCATAATGAAGAGAATTAATTACTTCACACATGCACACTTTTCAAGAATTACAGCTTATCCAATTTTACATTGTTAGTTCTTCATGGTTCCCACAACTGTAGTTGTGGATTTAGCTATGCATAGTCATTGTAGATTAAACAATCATGTGGTAACGCCCCAAAAAGTGCCCAAAAATGTGCCTCGTTAATGCCCATATTCGTAATTCCTAAATATCTCAAAATCTGTGGGTGATATCGAATATCCGACTTCATATTCGTGATAAGGGGGCAAAATTAAGTGAGAAGTGGGTCTAACCTCGATTTTAGAGCAACTGTATCAAAATTTCATTTTTCCAGAAATTCCTTATCCAGTTTTGATCTGCGCTCCTAGCGCGATGTGGCCAAGATGTGGAGACATGTAATTTGTTGCCAGTTCACTGTTTCGATCCAAGGCCTTTGGGTCTTGGGCCTAAGCCTAAGCCATCCCATGCGTAAAAACACATATATTTAGTCATTTGTAAACCCCACATCATTCAAGACATTCCCCAAAACCCTCTCTAACACTTACCCAAATATTTCACCTAAATTCAAGTGTCCCAAACTCATTCCGGATCTTAAGGAATTCACTCAAGCTTCAAGTTCTCATTCTTATCTTCATCAAGGGAATCTCCAAAGTTGAGGTACGTGGGTTTCATCCATTGGATCATTTCACCCATAGTGCCCAACCTTCCTTTTTATGCAAATTACATTTTTTCAAGTTGATTTACTTATGGATATTCTTACTATGAATTTGATTATAAACTATGTTGGGGTTTTCATGAAATGTGGACCATTTAAGCATGTTTTGAGTTATGAATCTATATTCAATGATGAAAAAATTGATGAAGGGTTTTAATGTATCTTGCATGAGGGTGTTACCAAGTGTTGGTGGATTGATTTACATAAAGTTTTCTCACATGATTTCACTCTTGAATTGTATGATTTTGAACTAGCATTATACACCCGCCAAGTGTTTGACAAAATGTCTGATTTAGGGTTCTTGAGTTATTGATGGTCTATTGCATGGCCTATGATTCAAGTGACTTTATGATGATAAACGAAAGGTATATATATGTTGATTTGATGAAAAGTATGTACAGTGTTCCAAGTTGATCACACCTTGTTGAGGTGGTGTTGTGCCTCAATCACCATGGATGGAAGGGTGTGACTACCATCAACCAATTGAGGGGTTGATACCTTAATCACGATGGATGGCAGGGTATGACTACCATCAACCAATTAAGGGGTTTCTACATCAATCACCATGGATGGTAGGGTGTGTCAACCATCAACCAATTGAGGTGTTGAAACCTCAATCGCCTCTCTAAGGGGGTGGTAGGCCTTGGATTCCATAATGACGGGCTCTTACTACACATGCAATATGTTCTATATAAGCATGTTTTACTTTGAGAATTGATCACGCATGTCATATTGTTATAGTGTTTCCTATTGCCTATGTATATGCATTTTGACTATGTTGCTTATGTCTTGTTGCATTTTATCCTACATACTTAGTACATACAAACGTACTAACGCATACTTTAAGCTTACATGAGGTTACCATGTAGGAACTGGAGCTCCACTTGATCATCCTCCTCTTCCATGTGGCTAGCACTATCTAGTGAAGAAAGCTTGTGAGTCCCAAGTCCATGTCACTAATCAACATGGCGGACCGGTACTCCTCACTAACCAAGTCGGACACACCCATCACAAATTTGTTCATCCTAGATCTTGAGTCGGCCACCAAATGTGGAGCATATTTAGAAAGTTGGTTGAACATGAGGGCATACTCCCTCACACTCATGGACCCTTGTCTCAAATTCATAAATTCCACCAACTTAGCTTCTTTAAGTTCAAGAGGGAAGAACAGACTAAGGAAGGTCACCTTGAACTCCTCCCAAAGCACCACATAGTTGACTACCTTCTCTTTCTTCCATTATTCTACCATATTTGTTCCACCCCTTTGAGTTGGTAGGTCGCCAACTCTACCTTATCCTCTGACCTCACACCCATGATAGAAAAAGTCTTGTAAACCTCATCAATGAATTCTTGAGGGTCCTCACTCACCTTTGGCTCATGGAATTCTTGGGGATTCATTCTCATGAAGTCTCTCACACGAAAGGCCGGTGTAGGAGCATAAGGGGCTTGGGCCCCTTGATTGGCTTGATTAGCCACCATTTGTGCATGTAAGGTGAGAGCATCCCTAAGCTCTCCATTGGCCTGTTACTCCTCGGGCATGCGGGATTGTCTTCCTTTCGTGTTAGGCATGATCTAGCATAGCAAAAAACAAGCGTTAGAAGAGGAAAGCTTCTACTCTATAGCATGACTTAGAACATGAAGAAGGGAATATTTCCAGAAACGCCTCATAGCCTCCTACTCATAGTTGTGATGCAAAACACAACCATGAATAGGACTCCAATCAACACGATGTGTTGGACTCCGAGGATCTAACAACCTAGTGCTCTGATACCATCTTTGTCAAGACACAAGCCTAGGGGCTAGACATGATCGGCTTATGGGGAACCCAAAGGGACCCCAAATAAGCCTCATAGCATATCATTATACATCCTTGGTCGCGGAAGCAATTAAAATGACAATAATAGGAAAGCATAAACATGGGAAATTGGACTAAGGGTAAACTTCCATATCGTAACATCAAGAAAACAAGAGAGTCGAGGCTCAATCATAGATACGTAACATGTCCAACAATACCTCTACTACATATATAAGAGTGGGGGCCAAAACAAGCAACTGGGCTCACCCTCATAGTCAATACATAACCAAAAGAAAGATAGTATTAATACATAGCAAGAGATCATAAGAAACGTCCCCAAAATAGAGGACTCTCCAACAAGATGGTAGGATAATCCAACTAGCCACGTGGAGGAGGAGGATGATCAAGCAGTGCTCTGGTTCCTACATGGTGACATCATGTAGGCATAGAGTATACATTAGTACATTCAAGTATACATTAGTACATTTGAATGTACTAAGTATGTAGGATGCAATGCAACAAGAGATAGGCATCATAGTCAAAATGCATAGAGATAAACAATAGCTAGCATAGTAATAATATGGCATGTATGATTAATGCTTAAGTAAAACATGCTTACATATGACATAACATATGTGTAAGAAGAGACCATTAAACCATTGGTGGATCACCATACCCTACCACCCTTGGTGATTTAGGTACAAACCCTATCAATAGATTGGTGGATCGTCACACCAGACCACCAGTGGTGTCGGAATACAACCCCCCCAATAGGTTGGTGGATCATCGCACCCTACCACCTGTGGTGCTGGAGTACAAACCCCTAGATAAGTTGATGGGTACAAACCATCGACAAGGTTGATGGATAGTCGCACCTTACCACCCGTGGTGCCAGAGTACAAACCCCCCGATAGGTTATCAAGGTACGAACCTCTTGACAAGGTTACCTGGCGCGCAACCCCCGAGTAGGGCATGGTCACATTCCAACACTATATAGAGAACACCATATACATAAATTCATTTCATTACCATTTTATCATCGTCTCATAGGCATGCAACTCATAAGTCATGCGTTGGACCTTCATTTCCTCAAGAAACCATGACCGAACATTTTATCAAACACTTAGAGGGTGTGTACTGCTAGTGATAATCATGCAATTCAAGAGTGAAATCATACTAGAAATTTCGATATAAAACCTTCAATAGATACTTGGTAACACCGTTAAGCAATATACATCAAAATCCTTCATCAGATCTTACAATAGATCTTGGTTTTATACCTCAAAACATAGCAAAACTGTCACAATTTCATAAGCCCCAGCATAGTTTGCAGAGATTTTCATAATAAATAAGACCCAAGAGTAAATCATCTTTAAATCATGCAAATTTAAGTAAAAGGAAGCTCGAGTATCATGGATGAAAGGAACCCATGAAAGAAACCCACATACCTTGGCTTTGGGGAAGAACTTGATGAAGATTGGAGATGGAGACTTGAAGCTTGAGTGCAATCCTTAAGATCCGGAAAGGGTTTTGATACTTGAGTTTAGGAGTAAAATATTTGGCTAAGTGTTTGAATGAGTATTGCGGAATGTTTAGAATGATATGAGGGTGAAAAATGACTAAGTATAGGTATTTTCACATTTGGAATACTTAGGCCCAAGACTTAAAAGTCTTAGACCGACGTCAAAAATCTGCACCTGTTTTAACACTGGTGCACGTCGTGGAAGTGATACGTAAACCCCACTAGAAATTGCATTTTTTGGAAATCAATAATTTCTAATCATTTTTCTCTTATATCGGGGTTAGACCCATGTTCCACTCAAAATAACCCCTTGAACAAGAATATGCGGATTTTCAATATCGCACACGAATTTTGAGATATATGAAAATTACAATTTGGGCACTTCTGAGGCACATTTCGGGCACTTTTTGGGGTCATTGCAAAAATATTATCCCTAGAATGGAGGACTTACCAACTAGCTTGAGAGAAATCATAATAGCCACGTGGACAAAGATGCTCAAGTGGGGCTCCGGTTCCTACTTAGTGATATCATGTAGCCATAAATTATGCATTAGTACGTTTGAATGTACTAAGTATGTAGAATGAAATGCAACAAGAGATAAGCAACATAATCAAAATGCATAAGCATAGTAATGAGTAGCATATAACAATATGGAATTCATGGAAGATGCTTGAATTAAATCATACTTAAATAGAACATAATACATGTGCAAGAAGAGACAATCATTATAGAATTCATGGTTTGTTGAGGTATCAACCCCTCAATTGGTTGGTGAATCGTCTCACCCTACCACCCATGGTGATTGTGGTACCGAACCCTCAACCCAAATATAATGGTACAAACCCCTCAATTGGTTGGTGGATCATCTCACCCTACCACCCATGGTAATTGAGGTACCAACCCCTCAACCCGGTTGTCAAGGTACAAACCCCTCAATTGGTTATCAAGGTACAAACCCCTCGACATGATTACCCGGGCTTGCAACCCCCCGAGTGGGGCATGGTCAATTACAAACATGATATAAGAGAATATCATATACATACATTCCTTTCATCATCATAAAGTCATTCAACCCATAAGACATGCATTGGACCTTCAATTCCTTAAGAAGTTATAACCGGACACTTTATCAAACACTTGGTAGGAGTGTAGTGCTAGTGTAAAAACATGTAATTTAGGGATGAAATCATGCAATAAAATTAAATGTAAAACCACAGAGTAATACACGGTAACATCCGCAAGCAATATACATCAAAACCCTTGATCAAAACCCACAATGGATCTTAGATTTGTAGCTCAAAACATGCTAAAACAGTCACAATTTCATGAAACCCCAACATAGTTCACAGTCTAATTCATAATAAGTAAGACATTTAAGTAAATCAACTTGAAATCATGCAATTTTTGTAAAAAGGAAGCTTGGGCTTCATGGGTGAAAGGAACCCATGAATGAAACCCACATACCTTGACTTTGGGGAATTCCTTGAAAAAGATTTAAATGGAGGCTTGAAGCTTGGATGAATTTCTTTAGGTCTGGAAGAGATTTGGACACTTGATGTTTGAGAGAAATATTGGTCTAAGGGTTTGAGAGAATATTGGGGAATGTCTTGGATGATATGAAGGTGAATTATGGCTAAGTATAGGTATTTTCATGCATGGGAAGGCTTAGCCCCAAGACCCAAAAGTCTTGGACCAAACAATAAAACTTCTCAAAAGAAAATGTACAAAGGCGCTTCCCCTTTGCGCGTCATGCCAGGGGCACAAAAAACTCATCGGAATTCCATTTTGGGGAAATTGAAATTGTGATTCATTTTCTCTAAAATCAGGATTAGACCCGTCTCTCACACAATTTTGTCTCTTGATCAAGGATATGAAGGTGAAATATGGCTAAGTATAGGTATTTTCACGCATAGGAAGGCTTAGGCCCAAGACCCAAAAGTCTTGGACCGAACAAGAAAACTGCACAAAATAATGTACTGAGACGCGCCCTTGGTGTGGCTAGGGGCACGAAAACCTCACCGGAATTCGATTTTGGGGAAATTGAAATTGTGATTCATTTTCTCTAAAATCAGGGTTAGACCTGTCCCTTAAACAATTTTGCCTCTTCATCAAGAATATGAAGTCATATTTTCAATATCACGCACGAATTTTGAGATACATGAAAATGATGATTCCGAGCACTTCCGAAGAACATTTTCAGGCACTTTTCGGGGTCATTTCAATATTTCCCCCTTGGCAACATTCATCCCGAATGTCAAGAAAGGTATATGAAAGACGTAAAGATAATAATTTCAGCCCACATAAGGGTGCAACAATGCACTTAAACATCATTTCAAAAATCTCAACATAAATATAAAATCATCATGAACTTATCAATTTAAACATGAATGTATGCAATGACATGAGGGCTGAACTTAAGACATGAGATCATCTAGAGGGCTTAGATTAATACCTTAGGCTTGAGTGGAGTAGAACAAATAAGGATATCACTTTTTCATGTTCGCTTCGGCCTCCCAAGTAGCACTTTCAATTTGTTGATTCCTTCAAAGGACCTTAACAGAAGCCATATCCTTATTCCTCAACCTCTCCACTTGTCTATAGAAAATATGAATCAGAACCTCTTCATAGGTCAAATTGATTTAAAAAACACCCACAACATCAAGGTGAACAATAGCATTAGGGTCTCCCAGCATTTCCTCAACATAGATACATGAAAGACCGGATAAACCAAATCCATCTCACTAGGCAATTCCAACTCAGAAGCTACCTTGCCAATCCTCCTCATTACCCTATAAGGACCTACATATCTTGGATTCAACTTGCCCTTCTTACCAAAATGAACCATACCCTTCATGGGTGACACCTTCAAACAAACCGAATCACCAACTTTGAATTCAAAATCCCTTCTCCTCACGTCGGCATAGGACCTTTGGCGACTTTGGGTCATCTTCAACCTTTCTCTAATCATCCTAACCTTCTCAAGAGCCTCCACAACCAGATCAAGTCCCAACAAAGCTACCTCACCAACCTCAATCCACCTAACCGGTGATCAACAATTTCTACCATAGAGAGCCTCAAAAGGAACCATACCAATGCTAGAACTATAGCTATTGTTATAGGCAAACTCAATCAATGGAAGATGATCATCACAACTACCCTTAAGCTCTAATACACAATCCCTAAGCATATCCTCAAGTGTTTGGATAGTTCTTTCGGCTTGGCTATCTGTTTGAGGGTGAAAACCCGTACTAAGTTTAACTTTTGTACCAAGACCCCTTTGAAAGGAGCTCCAAAAATATGAAGCGATGTCACGCCCAAAATCCCATTTAGGTGGACTGGCACCCGTTGTCGATAAGGTCTAGGAGAACCAACCTATATCTATGAACTTTCTATACATATTATAAGGGATTCCTATGTTCAAACATGCCTTTAAGAAAGTAAATAGTGATAACAAGCCAAAAGGAGATGCATATGGCTAGGCCATTGGGGCCACGATGTTTAAAGCACGAGACATGACCACACTTTAATTTACATAGTCTACAAAGCCTCTAGATAAGAAAAAGTATCTGATAAGGGTCGAGACAGGCCCCGCCTCGACTAACTATACAATACAAAACTATAAGCTCTAGACACACAAAGCTCCGAAGCAACCTGGAGCCTAGTAAC
>JAPFFP010044767.1:0-12143 GCA_026153255.1 Solanum medicagineum | reverse complement strand
ATCACTTGAAAAGACTTTGGGTCTTCTTGGTTGAAAGAGGACAAGAATCAAACCCACATACCTTAGCTATTGAAGAAGATTCAAGAAGAATTTTGAAGAAGAATGAGTATTTCCTTGATTCCCAAGCTTAGATTAAGAAGAGCCCTTTGAGAGAGTTCTTAAGAGAGAGTTGAGAGAATTTTGAATGCGAGGAATAAATTTGAATGAGAGGAATAGAGTTTATGTCATTTGAAGGTCTTAAGATAGCATAGGAAGTCATAAAAGACCCTTAGGAGAACCACAATTACAAAACAAACCATTAATGAAGCAAAATAACATTTCTTTCCAAGGGTCCCATGAAGAGGTCTCACGGTCCGTACAAGGTTTCATGGACCGTGAAACCCTCCCATAATACCACATTTGACCAATTTTCAGAAAATACTACAAGCTTTACGAAAATGGGCATAACTTCTTGGTCCGAACTCGGAATGAGGTGAAACTAGATGCACTGGAAATCTAATTTAAAGAGCTTCAATTTGATAGGTCATGGGCCACCCAGCTTTTTTTAGATAAGAGATATGATCCTTTAAATTTGACCCTTCTATTAGTTCTTGTGAAAAACTTAGCCAATGGAATCCCTTTGAACTTAGCTTGATGTAGGAGGCCCATGATAGCCCTAAACAACATAAATAAGCTTGAATTGAAGGATTGAAAGTGTAGTTAGCTTGATCTTAAAGATCCCATACTTAGAAAAATTTGACGCCAACACCCATACGAAGGGCTTCACGGGCCATACTAAGCCAAATGGCCCGTCTACTCTTCCATCCCACTTCACTTAGAAAATTCTTCATGACAACGTTTCAAGATAGTGATCCAATACATACAAAATATCTCACTCCGAAGCCCATATGGAGGGATATATGGATCGTACCCCTCCACACGGACCGTACCACTTTACTTGGCTCCAAAACTTGTGGGATTTCAAGCTAAGGCCACTACACGGCTCACCACACGGTCCATGAGGTGTCACATGGACATTGAGGGGTCCAAGTATGGAGTGCCTTAGTGTAAAACTCCACGTTTACGGTAAAACATTCCTCATGAGGCAAGGGCCGCTTCATGGAGTCGCACATGTGCTGTCTGACCTCACACGAACCGTGAGAGAGCTCATTGAGAGTCACCTTAGTCCAAAACTTTTTGAAATCAAAATTTTCAAGCTCCAATGAGGTCGTACTACATCCGGGTCCTTACATCATCTCCCCCTTGGGAACATTCATCCTTGAATGTGCTAGAACAAGGCTTGAAAGGCTTCTCTTAGGACATAAAACATCTAACATAAGGTACAATGCATAATTCATCATTTGAAAATCGTCAAGTCATTAACACTCATATCAAAAGGTATTCAAATCATTTAAAACCTCATAAAAAATCATTTTCGTGCACATGTATGCATGTCATGTCGTGAGACTTGGGTGAGTGAAAGAATTAGGACCATTGAGAATAGGAAGAACCTAGTACCATAGGTTTGAGTAGGTTGGAAAGGATAGAGGTATCATCGCATCATACTTGATTCCACTTCCTACGTAGCACTTTCCACATGTTCATTTCTCCATAGTACCTTAACCGAAGTCATATCCTTGTTGTAAAGCCGCTTCTCTTGTCTTATCCGAAATCCCAATCGGAACTTCCTCACAAGACAAGTTCTCCTCAACCTCAACACCTTCCAAAGGCACAATAGCAGTAGTATCGCTAGTCAACTACCTCAATATAGAGATATGGAAAACTGAGTGACTAAAGCACAATTCTCGAGGCAAATCTACCCTATAAGCTACATTTCCAGTCTACTTCAACAAACTCATAAGGACCTACATACCGAGGACCTAACTTGCCCTTCTTTCCAAAACGCATCACACCCTTATAGGTGAACCTTCACATACACCCAATCTCCAACACGAAACTCAAGATCTCTCTTTCTAACATCCAAATAAAACTTTTGATGACTTCAAACCATCTTCAACCTTTCCCTAATCAATTTCACTCTTTCCATTGTCTCCAACACTAAATCCAGGCCTATAGAAGTCATCTCATCTAACTCAAACCACCCATCGAAGATCTACACTCCTACTATATAAAGCTCCAAACTGTGTTATACCAATGCTAGAATGATAGCTATTGTTGTAAGCAAACTGAATAAGTGGTAGATGATCATCCAAATTACCTTTGAACTCCAACACACAAGCCCTTAACACGTCCTCTAGGGTTTGAGTTTTCCTTTCGACTTTTCCATTGGTTTGAGGATGAAAGGCGGTGCTCAACTTCACCTTAGTACCAAATCTTCTTTAAATGACCTCCAAAAGTGAGAAGTAAATTGGGTACCTTGATTCGATATGATAGACCTAGGTAGTTCATGCAACCTCACTAACGTTTAGATTTACAACCTTGCATAATCTTCGACACCAAAAGTAGTCCTGACTGGTAGGAAATGAGCTGACTTAGTCATCTGGTCAACGATAATCAAATGGAGTCGAATTGCCTTCAGGTCCGAGGTAAACCAACCACCATGTTCACATTTCCCACTTCCAAGTAGGAATCTCATCATCTTGAGTTAACCTACTGGGCGTTTGGTGCTCTACCTTTACTTGCTGGCAATTAGGGAATTCAGATACAAACTTGGCTATATCCTTCTTCATACCATGCCACCAATACACCTCTCTAAAATCCCAATACATGTTAGTAGATCCTGGATTAATAGAATGATGAGAGTTATGAGCTTCACTTATGATCACCCTCCTAAGATCATCCACATCCGGAACACATAACTGATCTTGATACTGAAGCACACCATCTTCCCCTTGGGAGAAGACCTCTATCTTCTTTTCAGCAACCAACTTCTTCAACTCAACCAATGATGAATCTAGATCTTGCTTAGCCATTACATCAATAACCACCGAAGATTTGCCCCATTTTGAATATGAATACCACCACCATTAGAGTCGTCCAACCTAACACCCAACCTAGCCAAATGATGAACATCCTTTGCCAACTCCTTCTTCTTTTCCTCTTCATGATCCACACTTCTCATAAATAACCTACTAAGAGCATCGGCTACAATATTCATCTAGCCGGGATGATATTGTACACGCATGTCATAGCCCTTAAGGAGTTCCAACCACCACTTTTGCCTCAAGTTAAGATCCCTTCGGGTGAACACATATTACAAGCTCTTGTGATCGGTGAAGACATCAACATGCACCCCATCTAAATAATGTCTCCAAATTTTCAAAGCAAATACCACTGCCACTAACTCAAGGTCATGAGTTGGTTAATTATGCTCATGTATCTTCAATTGCCTTGTCTCATAAGCTGCCATGTTGCATAAGTACACACCCAACCCAATCTGAGAAGCATCATAGTACACCACCAACCTATAGGAGCCAACGTAAGCCGATCTTTCAATGTTTGAAAACTCCTCTCACACTCATCTGACCATATAAACTTGGACTTCCTTTGAGTTAATAGAGATGAAATAGATGAGAAACCTTTAACAAATCTTCCATCATAACTAGACAACCTAAGAAAACTTTGAATATTCGAAGGAGCAAGCTTGCACACAATGCACATCCTTCACCAACTCCCTTATGGCCCCATCTATAAGATCAACTATAGCATATTCCTTGTCGGGATTGCATTACGAGCCCAAAGTAACTCTCTCTATCCGATAGGGAGAGATGGAGATAGCAAACCTTGAGATATGTTCCATGGCACGATAAGATCCTAAAAAAGTAAAACATTCCCTAAAACGCGTTGTAGCCTCCTACTCATAGATGTGGTGCGTTTTACACCCATGAATAAGACCCTACTTGGCATGGTATATTGAACTCCAAGGACCATTTATAAACCTAGTGCTCGATACCATCTCTGTCACAGCCCAGAATTAGGTTCTAGGAGTGACATGGCAAATGGAAACCTAAGAGTCTCCAAATAAGCCTCATAACATCTATTCACACATCATCGGTTCGGAAGCACATATGAAATAGTAAACACATAGTTCTAAGAGATGAAAAAAATAGGACTCATGCTATGTGGACATCATGGGGATAGGGATTAACATGGATTCACGTAACACATAGCATGTAAAGACTAAGAGGCGGATAAGTATGACTTACTCTATGGGGGAAATTCGGGACTTAGGTTCCTCCACCTCATAACATACATACTTATCATAATTCTCATAATCAATCCATATCCAATAAATAACCACAGTCAAAGGCTCAAAATATAAGACATAACATATAGATCCAACAAGAGTCTACAAGATGTCCAACAATATCTGTAATCATAAGATAGGACGGGGGCCAAGACATGTCTTAGGCTCACCCTCTAAGTAATTGATATAAACAAATAATCATAGATAGAGAAATGGTGGTTTGTCCTTGAAAGATAAGACTTACCATAATTAATATATCAAGATCCAATCTAGCCATCATACGGTAGATGAAGTGAAACTCCCCGAAAAATTTGCTTCGAAAACGCCCATAATCGTAATTTTCATATATCTCAAAATTTGTTCGTGATATCGAAAATCTGACTTCATATTCTTGATCAGGGGGAAAAATTGAGTAGCGAAAGGCTATAACCTGGATTTTAGAAGACCTGTAACGAAAAAATAGTTTTCACCAATTTTTGCAAACCAGTAGGGGTTCGTGATGGCTCCACGTCGTGGACTTGTCGTGGAGTAGTGTTAACACTTTCTTAATTTTTTGTTTTAGCCTAAGGGCATTGGGGTCAAGGCCCCATGCCTATTTACATATGAAATATCCCGTACTTAGTCATTTTTCAACTCCATATCACACAAAACCCTCTCAAAAGGCTCTCCAAGACTTAACCAAATATTTCATCCAATATCTAGTGTCTCAAGCTTAATTTCGGATCTCAAGAACTCTATTCAAGCTTCAATCTTCTTCAAGTCTACATCAAGGAATCCCCAAATTTAGGTATGTGGGTTTCATCCATTGAGTCTTTTCACTTATGGAGCCCAACCTTCTTATTTTATGAAAATTGCATGATTTCAAGTTATATTTATTATAAGTATCTATTATTATGAAATATGAGCATGAATATGTTGGGATTTTGTCAAATATTATTGATTATACATGAATATCTATTTTGAGCTTATACTATGAACAAATCTTTGTCTATTAAGACTATATATGATTCAACCGATGAATTCTATGAACTATTGTGAAGTTTGATATGATCTATAAGTTACTCATGATGGGGTTTTACCATGATGTTGATGGGCTGATTTACATGATTTTAAGATGCATTGATTTCACTATTTCATGATTTATACTCTTGCATTTTCCATGATTTGAACATGTACTTATATGTGCCCACCAAGTGTTCGATGAAATGTCAAGTCAAGAATTCTCAAGTTACTTACATATTTTACAAGTCAAGTGACTTTATGAAGAATATGGGCTATCAAGTATGTTATGAATTCATGAA
The DNA here is from genome assembly GCA_026153255.1 of Solanum medicagineum. Lineage (NCBI taxonomy): Eukaryota > Viridiplantae > Streptophyta > Magnoliopsida > Solanales > Solanaceae > Solanum > Solanum medicagineum. The sequence goes on along the minus strand of JAPFFP010044767.1, from coordinate 6,656 downwards.
ACTATCTATGATTATGGAAGTATCAAGCTAAGCCCTATTCTCAAGATTTTACCTCTTGTGAGCCATTCATGTTAAAGCAAGGGTTCAAATATGATTTAATGATCTATTCTCATGTTTCAAACTAGGCTCACCATTAAAGGTCAAATATGTTTAAGAGATACTCATGTCATGATTCCATGTTTATTACAAGTTATTAAAGTTATGATTATTTCAAGTATTCCGTGGGATTAGACTTAGAATCGATGGATTGGATGTCAGCATGGACTCTCTTCAAGGGTCCATACTCCTTTCCTCAAACTATATCCTTGCTATACTAGTAGATCCATTTAGTGCACTTTATCATGAAATCCATCTCGATATGGGATAGGTTCCCGTAAGGGGGTTATTTCTTTGAAATGGGACAGACTCCCATAAGGTGAGTATGGTTTACCTTGGTAAGTAGTCCACCTCTTTCCCAATGAGGGGTAATCATTGGGATTCCAAGTTGTAGCTTTCTTGGTCTTATTCTTTGTTGGTTAAGGTATCTTCCCACATATGTATCATGTTCTATGCAAGTTGAATGATTTATAAACATATCTTACTTCAAGCATTGATCATGCATGCCATATTGAGATTATGCTCATCTATTGCCTATTACTATGCATTTTGACTATATTGGCTTATGTCTTGTTGCATTGCATCCTACATACTTAGTACATTCAAACGTACTAACATGTACTTTATGCCTACATGATATCACCATGTAGGGACGGAAGCTCCTCCCGATCATCCTTCACTTGGCTAGTGAGATACTTCAAAGACAAGCTTGGTGAGCCCTCAAGTTAGAGGACACTGTCTAATTTTCTTGATATTTTAAGACTTCTTTATGTTGAACATTGACATTATAAGGGTGAGCCCGGAAAGTCTCTTGGCCCCTGCTCTATTCCAAGTTAGAGGTGTATGTTGGATATTATGTTGTCATTGTGTTAAGAGCTGGACTCTATGCTTTAATTATATTCAATACATCCCTTAGTCCCACTTCCCATTGTATATATCTCTTGTTGATGTTTACTTTGCTTCCGCAATCAAGGATGTGATATTAATATGCTAAGAGGCTTGTTTGGATCCCTTCGGATTCCTATTCGCTGTGTCATGTCTAGGTCCTAGGCTTGGGTTGTGACAAACTTAGTATTATAATACTAGGTTATTAATGGTCCTTGGAATCCAACCACACCACGTCGATTAGAGTCTTATTCATGGTTGTGAAGCGTGCCACAACTATGAGTAAGAGGCTGTAAGGCATTTTAAGAAATATTTCCCTTATTTATGATCTATGTTGTGCCATAGAAGTTAAGGTAAGGCTTTACCCTAACAAATGTTCTTTGCTATTCTAGATCATGCCGATACTGAGAGGAAGAAGAGCTCGTACACTCGAGGAGCAATTAGCTTCTCCTCCCTTCAAGCTCCTCTAGAAGGAGGGGTTGGCTAAGAAGAATTCTGAGATGCGATTGCAATATTGGCTCATGCTATGACCAACCAAATCAACCAAGGGGTCCAAGCCCTTCATGCTCCTACTCCGGCCTCAAGTGTGAGGGATCTTACTAAGATGAATCCACCAAAGTTCTATGGGTCCAAGGTGGATGAGGATCCCCAAGAATTCGTCGATGAGGTATGTAAGGTGTTGTCCATCATGGGGGTTAATCGGGAGGAAAAAATGGAGTTGTCGGCCTACCAACTCAAAGGGATTGGCTCAAATTTGGTTCACTCAATGGAAGGTGTAGGAGGGGAATGATGATGTTATCCCTTGGGAAGAGTTCAAAGCCGCATTTTTCAATTAGTTCTTTCCTACTGAGCTAAGGGAGGCGAAGATGATGGAATTTATGAATCTTAAATAAGGGCCCATGAGTGTGAAGGAGTATGCCCTCAAGTTCAACCAACTCTCCAAGTATGCTCCACAATTGGTTGCCGAGCCTAGGTCAAGGATGAACAAATTTATGTTAGGTGTATTCGACTTGGTTAATGAGGAGTTTCGTACCGTCATGCTAGTAGGGGACATAGATTTGTCTCGGCTCATGACATATGCTAAGCAACTGAGGGGGATAAGCTTAGAAAGAGAAGGGTTGGTGAGTCCAAGAGGGCTTGATTTGAAGGTGGGTCCCAAGGTTCTAAGGGTGGTTGGTTTCGTCAAGGCCAGAAGTTCCAAGGCCAAGGGTGGTCCAATGCTTTCAACAAGAGGTTTGCCAAGGATAGGGTGCCTAATCAAAGATTCCAAGGTGGTAATGAAGGGTTGACAAAGCCTAGATGTCCAAGGTGTGAAAAGAATTATAGCTGTCCTTGTTAGAGACATTCAAATGCTTGCTTTGGTTGTGGTGAAGTTGGCCACAAGGTTATTGATTGTCCTCATGCTCAACCCAAAGGTAAAGATGGTCTTCCTCAAGTCCAAGGTGCTAATACGAACCAAAGAGGAAGGGAGGTAATCAACAAAGGGCTCTAAAGCAAAATAGATTCTATGCTCTTCAAGAGAGATGAGGAGTTGATGAGGTGCCCGATATTGTTACCAGTATATTAAAGATTTTTGATTTTGATGTGTATGCATTGATAAACTCGGGTGCCACTTTATCTTTTGTTACTCCTCTTGTTACCAAAAAGCTTCATGTTAGTCCCGAATTGTTGTTTGAATCTTATAAAGTGTCTACCCTCGTTGGTGAGTCCATTGTTTCTAAAAGTGTCTATAGAAATTGTCCTGTGTTTATTTTTCATAAAATCTTGCCTTGTGATTTTGTTGAATTAGATTGTGGATTTTGATGTCATTCTTGGGATGGATTGGTTGCATGCATATTATGCTTCTATTGATCGTAAAACCCATAGGGTCAAATTTCAATTCCCTAATGAGCCTGTCCTTGAGTGGGAAACTTGTGATGTGGTGGTCAAGGGTAGATTTATTTCTTGTCTTAAAGCCCAAAAGTTGATTTCTAAGGTTTGTCCTACTCATCTTGTGAGGGTTAGAGATGTTGAGTCTAAAGTCCCTCCTATTGAGTCGTTCCTGTGGTTAATGAGTTTCTTGATGTCTTTCCCGATGAGCTTCCCGGTGTTCCTCCCGAAAGGGAAAGAGATCTTGGTATAGACCTCCTTCCCAATACTCAACCCATTTCTATTTCCCTTTACCATATGGCCCCGGTGGAGTTGAAGGAGCGATTGAGGGATTAGTTGGAAAAGGGTTTTATAAGGACTTGTAAGTCACCTTGGGGTGTGCACTTGTGTTATTTATAAGAAAAAATGATGGTTCTCTTAGAATGTGCAGTGATTACCAGCAACTTAATAGAGTTACCATAAAGAACAAACACCCTTTACCAAGGATTGATGACATTTCTTATCAACTTCAAGGGGCTATTCACTTTTCTAAGATTAATCTTCGGTCCAAGTATCACCAAGTGAAAGTAAGGGAGTGTGACATTCCCAAGATGGCTTTCCGGACTAGGTATGGGCACTTTGAGTTTGTGGTTATGTCCTTTGGGTTGACTAATGCACAGGCTATATTTATAGATCTCATGAATAGGGTCTTTAAACCCTACCTTGACTTATTTGTGGTGTTTTTATTAATGATATCTTGATTTATTCCCATAGTAAGGAGGAGCATGTGGATCACTTGAGGGTGGTGTTAACAATCTTGAGGGAGAAGAGGTTGCATGCAAAATATGAGAAATGTGAGCTATGGTTGAAAGAGGAGGCTTTTCTAGGGCATGTGGTGTCAGGTGATGGCATTAAGGTGGATCCTAAGAAGACGGAGGTGATTAGAAATTGGCCTAGACCTTTGACTCCATCAGACATTAGATGTTTCTTGGGTTTGGCAAGTTATTACTGGAGGTTTGTAAATGGTTTCTCTTCTATTGCTTCTCCTATGACTAAATTGACACAAAACAAGGCAAAATTTGTGTGGATCGATGAGTGTGAGAAGAGTTCCAAACTTTGAAGGATAAGCTTGTCTCCGCTCCTATCTTGGCTCTACCGGAAGGATTCATCATATATTGTGATGCCTCAAGAATTGGTTTGGGGTGTGTTTTAATGCAAAGTGGTAAGGTGATATCGTATGCCTTTAGACAACTTAAGGTGTATGAGAAGAATTATCTCACCCATGATCTTGAATTGGCGGCCGTGATATTTGCTTTGAAAATTTGGCGTCACTACTTGTATGGGGTTCATGTTGATGTGTTTACCGACCACAAGAGTCTCTAATATGTGTTCGCCCAAAAAGATCTTAACTTGAGATTAAGCAGGTAGTTAGAACTCCTTAAAGATTATGATATGAGTGTACATTATCATCCTAGCAAAGGTAATGTTGTGGCCGATGCTCTAAGTAGGGTGTCATGGGTAGTCTAGCTCATATTGATGATGGTGGCAAAGTGATGCTAGAGAGGTTCATCGGTTGGCTAGATTGGGAGTTAGGTTAGATGAAGTATATAATGGGGGTGTAGTGGTTGTTGATGGTTCTAAATCTTCTTTGATTGAGGAGCTAAAGGCAAAACAAGATCTTGACCCCCCCTCCCCCCGCTAGAGTTGAAGGCCTTGGTGAGAGATGGTAAAGTGGAGGTTTTCTCCCAAGGGGAAGATGATGCCCTTAGGTACCAAGGTAGATTGAGTGTGCTAAATGTAGATGATTTGAAAGAATTGATCTTGAAGGAGGCCCATAATTTATCCTATTCCATTCACCCCCCGGTTCTACAAAGATGTATAGAAACTTGAGGGAAGTGTATTAGTAGGGTGCTATGAAGAGAAACATTGCCAAGTTCATATCCAGATGTCACAATTGCCAACAAGTGAAAGACAAACATCAAAGGTTAGGTGACCTAGCTCAAGATATAGAAATTCCTACTTGGAAGTGGGAGGAGATCAACATGGATTTTACGGTTGGGTTGCCTAAGACAAGGAGACATTTTGACTTTATTTGGGTTGTTGTGGATAGAATGACAAAGTTGGCTCACTTCTTACCAGTCAACACTACTTATGGTGCCGAAGATTATGCCAAGTTGTACATTTATGAGTTAGTTAGATTACATTGGTCGCCCTTGTCTATCTTTTCGAATCGTGGTACTCAATTTACTTCCCAGTTTTGGAGGTCCTTCCAAAGAGGTCTTAGTACCAAGGTTAAGCTTAGCACGAACTTTCACCCTCAAACGGATGGTCAAGCCGAGAGGACTATCCAAACTCTTGATGATATGCTTAAAGCTTGTGTTTTGAAGTTTAAGGGTAGTTGGGGTGAACATCTTCCACTCATTGAGTTTGCTTACATCAAAAGCTACCACTCAAGCATTGGTATGGCTCCCTTTGAAGCTCTTTATGGTAGGCTTTATAGATCTATGGTTGGTTGGTTTGAAGTGGGGGAAATGGCTTTGTTAGGTCTTGATTTAGTCATGGAATCCTTGGAGAAGGTGAGGTTAATTAGGGAGAGATTGTATAAAGCAGCCCAAAGTAGATAAAAGTCCTATTCCGATATGAGGAGAAGAGATCTTGAGTTTAAGGTTATTGATTGGGTTTATTTGAAAGTCCCACCCATAAAAGGTGTGGTCCGATTTGTCAAGAAGGGAAAATTAAGACCAAGATTTGTGGGCCCTTTTAACGTTTTGGAGAGAGTGGGTAAGGTTGCATATGAGTTGGAGTTGCCTATGGAGATGGACATGGTTCACCCGGTCTTCTATGTGTCCTTGTTGAGAAAGTGTATGGGTGACCCAAGTGTCATAGTGCCCTTGGATCTTGTGGGTGTTGTAAGAGATAATTTGACTTATGAGGAGCTCCTGGTGGAGAACTTGGATAGACAAGTGAAGATATTGAGGAACAAGGATGTAACTTTTGTCAAGGTCCTTTGGAGAAATCAACAAGTCGAAAGTGCCATATGGCAAGCTGAGGCGGACGTGAAAAAGTGATATCCATATCTCTTCCACTCCACTCAAGCCAAAAGTACTAATTTAAGTCCCCTATATGACTTCAAGTCTTAAGTTTCATCCCTCATGTCATTTTGCAAGCATTCATGTTCATGGTAAGAAGCTTATGATGATTTTTGACATTCATGTTGAGACTTTTTGAAAATAATGTTTCAATTCGTTTATTGCATTCATGTCGTGCTAAAATCTTCATGATTACTTCTCTTATACATGCTTCCTTGACATTCGGGGATGAATGTTCCCAAGGGGGAGATATTGAAACGCCCCGAAAATGTGCTTCGAAAATGCCCATAATCGTAATTTCCATATATCTCAAAATTTGTGCTTAATCTCGAAAATCCAACTTTATATTCTTGATTAGGGGGAAAAATAGAGTGGGACATGGGTATAACCCAGATTTTAGAAGACCCATAGTGAAAAATGATTTTCGTCAATTTTTGCAAACCAGTAGGGCTTCGCGATGGCTCCTCAACGCGAACCTATCACGGAGTACTGTTAGCACTTCCTTAACTTTCTATTTCGGCCTAAGGGCATTGGGGTCATGGCCCCATGCCCATTTACACGTGAAATATCCATACTTAGCCATTTTTCAACTCCATATTATTCAAAACCCTCTTAAAAGCCTCTCCAAGACTTAACCAAATATTTCATCAAATTTCAAGTGTCTGAAGCTTAATTTCGGATTTCAAGAACTCCATTAAAGCTTCAAGTCTCCTTCAAGTCTACATTAAGGAATCCCCA
>JAPFFP010044766.1:0-12143 GCA_026153255.1 Solanum medicagineum | reverse complement strand
ACACAATTCTCATGAGCTAGGCTACCCATGGACAACCGACTCAAAGCATCCGCCATAACATTTGCCTTAGCCGGATGATAATGCACACTCATGTCATAGTCCTTAAGGAGTTCTAGCCACCTTCTTTCTCTCAAGTTGAGATCTTTTTGGGTGAAGACATATTCAATGCTCTTATGATCAGTGAAGACATTAACATGCACCCCATACAAATAACGTTGCCAAATATTTAATGCAAACACCACGGCGGCTAATTCAAGATCATAGGTAGGGTAGTTCTTTTCATGCACCTTGAGTTTCCTAGTAGTATAGGCTATGACCTTACAATTTTGCATTAGCACACAACCCAAACCAACTGTAGATGCATCATAATGCACACCAAAACCCTCAAGCACATCAAGTAGTGATAATATAGGAGCGGACATAAGTCTATCTTTCAATGTTTGGAAGCTTTTCTCATATTCATCGGTCCACACAAACTTAACCTTCTTTTGAGTCAATTTTTTCATAGGAGAAGCAATGGAAGAGAACCCGTTCACAAACCTTCTATAGTAACTCGCAAGGCCCAAGAAACTCCTAATATCCGACAAGGTCAATGTCTAGACCAATTTCTAATCACATCGGTTTTCTTAGGATCCACTTTTATACCATCCCCCGACACTACATAACCCAAGAATGCAACCTCCTCCAACCAAAATTCACACTTTTCATACTTAGCATACAATCTCTCCTCCCCTAATCTTTGCAACACTACCCTCAAATGGCCCATATGCTTTTCCCTACAATTTGAATAGATCAAAATATCATCAATGAAAACCACAACAAACGAATCAAGGTAGGGCTTGAAGACCCTATTCATTAGGTCCATGAAGATAGTTGGTGCATTAGTCAATCCAAAGGATATCACCACAAATTCATAATGCCCATATCTAGTTCGGAAGGACGACTTGGGAATATGAAACTCCCTCACCCTCACTTGATGGTACCCGGACCGAAGAGGATATCTATTCTTTATAGTGACCCTATTGAGTTGCCGATAGTCAATGCACATCTAAGTGACTTATCTTTCTTCTTTACAAACAACACCGGTATACCCCAAGGTGATTATCTAGGTCTAATAAATCCCTTCTCCAACAATCTTTCAGTTACTCCTTTAACTCTTTAAACTCTGTCGGGGCCATACGTTAAGGGTGAGTGGAGATAAGTTCGTATCAGGAAGGAGATCTATGAGAAAATATATCTCCCTTTCAGTAGGGACAGTAGGAAGGTCATTTGGGAAGACATCGAGAAATTCATTTACAACCGGAACTGACTCAATGGAAGGGACTTTGGACTCCACATCTTTAATCCTCACAAGATAATACAAACATCCCTTGGAAATCAACCTATGGGCTTCAATGTATGAGATGAACCTACCCCTCACTATCACATCATAACTTTCCCACTCAACGACGGGTTCATTTGGGAATTGAAACTTGACCCTATGGGTTCTATAATCAATAAATGCACAGTAGGCATGCCACCAATCCATCCCAAGAATAACATCAAAATCCACCATTTCTCATTCAACAAGATCACAAAGTAAGATTTTATACAAGATACAAATCGGACAATTTCTATACACCCATCTAGTAACAATAGAGGCACCAATTGGAGTGGACACCTCACATGAATCATGCAATAATTCCGACTCAACATGGAACTTTCTAGCAACAAAGAGGGTAACAAAGGAAAGGGCAGCACCCGGATCAATCAAAGCATATACATCAAGATCATAGATTTTCAACATACTGATAACAACATCGGGGTCCTCACCAACCCCTTGCCTTCCATGTAGAGCATAGAATTGATTGTTCCTTGGGGAACCACCCTGAGGACAACCTCTACCCAACGGAAGCGCATTTGCACCCCAAACGTTGCCACGATTTCTTGGACAATCTACTTTGTTATGACCAAACTTCCCACAACCATAGCATGCACTAGTACTTTTCAAACACGGGCCATTATCACTCATCCCACATCTAGGAAACACATCAATAGGAGCCACCCCACCATTACCTTGAGGTCTAGGGAAGTCATTGGCAAACTCCTTCTTTGTAACTTGAGGAGGCCTTTGGCCTTGTGGAAGTCTAACACCCTTGCGGAACCTTCCCTCAAATCGGGCCCTCTTGGCCTCATGACCCCTTTTCTTTCTCATCTTCTCATCCTCCATTTGCTCAGCATATGTCATCAATCGAGACAAGTCCATGTCACCAATAAGCAAGACAGACCGGCATTCTTCACTTGCCAAGTCGGAAACCCCCATAACAAATTTATTCATCCTTGACCTAGAGTCGGCCACCAAGTGAGGAGCATACATTGAAAGTTGATTAAATCTGATGACATATTCCCTCACACTCATACCACCTTGTTTTAAGTTCATAAACTCAACAAACTTTGCTTCCCTAAGCTCACGAGGGAAGAACCGATTAAGGAAGGAAAAGTTAAATTCCTCCTAAAGCACCACATAGCCATTACCCTTCTCACCTTTCCATTGATCAAACAAAATTTAGGCCACCCCCTTGAGTTGGTACACCACAAACTCCGCCTTAGCATTTGGCCCGACACCCATGATCGACAAGATTTTGTAGACTTCATCAGTAAACTCTTGTGGATCCTCATCCACCTTTGACCCATGGAAAATTGAAAGATTCAACCTCATGATGTCCCTTACCCTAGCTCCTGGGATAGTAGCATGAAGGGCTTAGGCCCCTTGTTGGACTTAGTTGGACACCACTTCGGCAAGCATAGTAAGAGCATCCCAGAGCTCACCATTGGTAGGCTGCTCCTTGGGAATTTGGTCCCGTCTTCCTCTAGTATTTCACCTGATCTAGCATAGAAAAGAATAATCATTATGTGGGAATACTTATCACAACTCTATAGCACGACCTAGGACATGAAAAATGAAAACATTTCCTAAAACGCCTCATAGCCTCCTATTCATAGTCATAGCGCGCTTCACAACTATGAATAGGACTCTAATTTGGTGTAGTGTGTTGGACTCCGAGGATCTATCAACCAAGTGCTCTTATACTAAGTTTGTCACAAACCAAGTCTAGGTCCTAGACGTGACCGGCGAATGGGAAACCTGAAGGAACCCCAAACAAGCCTCATAGCATATCATTACACATCTTTGGTCGTGGAAGCAATATAAAACATCATAAGAAACATGAACAAGGGGAAATGGGACTAGGGGAAAGCTTGCATAAATGACATAATCAATAGTCAAGAGTCAAATCTCAGACATATGTACACAACATGTCCAACAAGCACCTCTAATACGTGATATAGCGGAGGCCAAGATAAGCTACTGGGCGCACCGTCATAGTCAATAAAACATAAGGAAGTGTTTCAATACAAGGACAATAGTAACTTATACCGAGGTTGACGAAATGGAGGACTCACTAACATGTTTGGAATAATACTATCTAGCCATGTGGAGGAGGAGTATGACCATCTTGGGCACCGTTCCCTACAGGGTGATGTCATGTATGCAAGAGTATCCATTAGTACGTTTGAATGCACTAAGTATATGGGATTCAATGCAACTAGAGATAAGCTTCATGATCAACATGGATAACAATAGGCAATAGGCATAATATAGCAAGATGACATGTATGATCAATGCAAAAGTAAAAACATACTTAAGTAACTCATGCTCATATAAGATATCATATACGAAGAAGAGACCAAGCTAGCTTGCCAAGGTATGAACCCCTTGGGGTTAGTGATGATGTTACCTCATCACTTAGGTGGATGAGTATGAACCCCCATCTCAGTTGGTGATTATGCCTCCCTATCACTTAGGTGGATGAGTATGAACCCCTATCTCAGTTGATGAGTATAAAACCCCATTTAGGTTGATAACGATGCCACCCTGTCACCCTGGTGGAGTGGAGTATAACTCTCATTCTAGATTACCCGGGCTCTTGTCCCCCCGGATCGGGCATAGTCTAATGCAAGACTTTATATAGAATACATCATATGCATAAGCTCATTTCGTCATCATATAGTCAATTATATCATATATGTAAGCTCTTTTCATCCTCATAACATCATTCATATCATATCTCATGCTTTGGAACTTCATTTCCTCAAGAAAGAATAACCGGACATTTTATCAAACACCTTGGTGGTGTGTAATAGGGGTAAAAGAGCATGCAATTTAGAGATGAAATCATGCAGGAAAATTAAAGATAAAACATTTAATCAACACCTTGCAACACCCCCACGAAATTCATGTCAAGACCCCTCATCAAATCCTACATTACAACTAAGATTTGAAGCTCAAAAAATGTTAAAACACAACCATACGTTCATGAAATAAAATCATTGTGCAGTAAATTTCTCAATATACAAGACCCACATGTAAAATCAACTTTAAATCATGTAATATTAAGTAAAAGAGGGTTTAGGCACCGTTGGAGAAAGGACCTAATGGTTCAACACCACATACCTTAGCTTTTGTGAAGTTCTTTAAGAAGACTTTAATTAAGATTTGAAGCTTGGGTGAGATCCTTGAAGAAATCCTTGAGATTGACCTTGAGTTTAGGACTTGAATTTAGGGTTAGAAATGAGTCTTAGTGGTTGGGGAAATAATGGGGAATGTTTAGAGTGATATGAGGTTGATATAAGGCTAAGTATATGTGAAAATACTTTCGGGAAAACTTAGGCCCAACAGTTAGAATAATCTGGGTGAACTAGGAAAAGACAGTTCAGAAATAACTCCTCTTCGGGTCGCGGAGAGGTCGCAGATACCCACAGGAATTTGCACCAAGTGCAAATTTCATAATTCGATTCTTTTGCTTTAAAATTGAGGTTAGACCCTTGTCACCCTAATTTGGTCCCCCTAAAAAGAATATAATGTCAGATTATTGAAATTCTAAATAGAATTTTAGATACATAGAAAATAAATTTTCGAGTACTTTTGAGGCACGTTTTTAGGCACTTTTTGGGGTCGTTACAATTAGGGAGGTCCATTAGTTTGTTAAATTAGAAGTTAGGTTGGAAGAGGTTGACTATGGCGGTGTAGTGGTGGCTAATGGTTCTTAATCTTCATTGGTTGAGGAGGTAAAGGCTTTGGTGAGAGATGGTAAGGTGGGGATTTTCTACCAAGGGGGAGATGGTGTTATTAAATACTAAGTTAGGCCATGTGTGCCTGTGTTGATGATTGGGTTCACTTGAAAGTTCCACCCATGGAGGGTGTGGTCCAGAATGGCAAGAAAGGGGATTGAGTTCATGGTTTGTGAGTCCTTCTAGAGTATAGAGGAGGATTGGTGAGGTTGCATATGAGTTGCATTTTCCTATGGGCATGGTGATGGTTCGTCCAGTTCTTCATGCTTCTAGTTGAGTGGATGTTTTAGTGACTCTAGTGCTGTAGAACTCTTTGAAGTTGTGGGTGTTGTGAAGGATAAGTTGGCTTAGGAGAAGGTACCGGTGGAGGTATTGATTAGAAGGATAGAAAAGTAGATTTATGAGGGCCGAAGAGGGCATGGAAAGACAATATTCGTACCTCCTTCATTCTACTCAAGCTTATGATAACAGATCAAGTCCTTTTCTTTACGGTTCCAAATCTTATGCTTCAACCCCTATGTCATTTGTTTGCATTCATGTTTATGTTGACAAGTTCATGCTGATTTTGACACTTATGTTGAGATTTTGAAATGGTGTTTTAAATGTGTTGTTGCATTCTTGTTGGGGATGGTTTCTTCATGATTACTCTTCTTAGGTATATTTCTTTGATATTCGGGGACGAATGTTCCCAAGGAGGAGATATTGAAACGACCCCAAAAAGTGCCCGAAAATGTTTCTCGGAAGTGCTCGAAATAGAAATTTTCATATATCACAAAATCCATGTGTGATATTGAAAATATGACTTCATATTGTTATTCAGGGGGAACAATTTTGTGGGAAATAGGTCTAACACCGATTTTAGAGCAACCGTATCAAAATTCGAAAATCCACAATTTGCGATTTCTAGAGAAGAATCGCGCCCCAGGCGCGGCGTGCTAGGGGTGAACCATAGTGTAATTTTTGCCCATTTTTTCCTTTTTCGGTCCAAGGCCTTTGGCTCTTTTGCCTAAACCTCCTCATACATATAAATACCTATACTAAGCCATATTTCACATTCATATCCTACAAGACATTCCCCAAAACCCTCTCAAACCCTTAGACTAATATTTCACTCAAAAATCAAGTATCCAAGTCTCTTTCGAATCTTAAGGATTTCTAGCTTCAAGTCTCCATTTCAATCTTCATCAAGGAACTCTCCAAAGACAAGGTATGCGGGTCTGTAATTAATATTCAAAGTTATAACTTATTTGCAACTAATATATTAACTTATTGCACTAATCATATATATGCACTGTAATCTTTTTATGTTAAATTTTGATCTTATATATTTCGATGAATATATTTTCAGTCCTCACCAAGTCATTTCTCAAATTCTCTAAGACATTCTTCTACGAAAAATGCAGCAACAACCACCAAGGAGTGAAATGGCTCACCATGGTATCATGCCAAATCCCGATGGACTTTGGTATTTTAGGTGTAGAACTTGTATTGAGGTGTTCACCTCAAGCCAAGGGCTTGCTGGGCATCAAGGGAAGCATAACTCTGAGGGCACTTTGATAAAAGGTTCTCCCCATGAGAAGCTTTTCTGTCCATCCGCTGATCTACCTGCCCTCTACTATCGGTTAGGTAATCGCAAGTCGACCCCAACTGTTTAATCCGGTCAAGGGCGTTTTTATTGTCACCATCAGAGGAATCAAGTGGTGCAAGAGCCTCGAGGGGTTCCTGAACGTTCACAGTCAACTTTGGACATGGTTCTTCCTTCACCTGTCACTCCTCTGCTTATTCAGGATCCTTAAGTGTTTGACAACAATCTTAATCAGCTTGTCAAGAACACCAACATTGATGACCATGAGGAGCTTGACTTAAAGCTTAGGCTTTAGGTCTTAATCAACTTTAGTTTGTTAGTTTATCTTATTGTCATTTTATGTCTATTAGAACATTTTCTTTTATTTCTGTTTATGTTTTGATCCCATTTTATGTCTTTACTATGGTCTAACAAGGGAAGTAATTCTCAGTTCAATGGAAGCATAGAAAATGAAAGATACGAAAATGTTATTCATTATGAAAAAATTAGACATATAAATAATGATAGAAGTAGATTCACAAATTACAATGACTGATAAAGGTCAGAACAAACTCAATGTTATCACTTGAAACTGATATATATATATATATATATACAAATTGCTACTAAAGATCACAACAATCACTGATGGTAATCTTTCTTCTATATGTCTATTTGGCAATAAGTAATACTCCTAATGAAATTTATATTAATTAACTAAATAATATTGATAATCTAGTAATATTGATAATCTGAATAGCTTAGTGTTGAAAATCTAATAATAATTGATAGACACTTTAATTTATTTGAAAGTATTTTTAAACAAGAGAAAGTGATAAACATAGTTTGAAGCTTGCAACAAAGAGATAGATTAACTTCACGTTTTTTCCTCTTTCTTCTTAATTTATATTGTTATGAATACTACTACTCTATTTATTCTGTCACCGCCCAACCCCGGAGCCATGACTCGTGCCGATTAGGCACTTAAAGCAATATTAAATCGCAAAACCACAACTTAAAGTCTAAGAATTCTACCGAATTTTCGGCAGAGTTTCCTCTGTTTTTATGCCCTATCCTCACCTGCAGCAGCTCCCAGAATGTACAAACAGCACTACGCACATGTATATATGGATATGTATCTCGATGTTTTAGTATGCTGGGTTTCCTGTTTGCAGGGTAAGACGGGACAGGGCCCCGTCATACTCTCGAATATACATAGAGGTCTGTGGATACATGTGGGTATGCGATTCTACATATGACATGATTATGTACGTATGCTACTCTGATTGGGCGGTTCTATCGCAGCGGTGACCTTGTCGGCCCGCATTAGTTGTATGTATATGTGCATATGTGCTGTTTGTACATTCTGGGAGCTGCTGCAAGTGAGGATAGGGCATAAAAACAGAGGAAACTCTGCCGAAATTTCGGTAGAATTCTTAGACTTTAAGTTGTGGTTTTGCGATTTAATATTGGTTTAAGTGCCTAATCGGCACGAGTCATGGCCCCGGGGTTGGGCTGTGACATATTCAAACTATTATGTATAGCGAAATTCTATCTAGGCTATGTGATGGAACCTTTTGAAATATGACTTACATAATATTTGATATAAATTTGTCATTATTGTTTCTACCAATTTAAAAATGTGATTAATTCTAACGATTTATGAGCCCTCAATTAATTATTCCTATTTATCATTTATTCTTGAGAAATAGAGCATATATAGGTTGTTGAGAAACACCTCTATCAAAGTTCACAGGCTTCTATTATAGACTAATTAATCTTTGAGTGGAAAATACTTGGGTGGGCAAGTATTCCTGCTTAGAAAATATGTCTATTGTGGCTCAAAAAAAGATATTATATATTACCACATTTTGAGGTGTGAAATTATAGTCCAAAATTAACGCTATTGTTTTTTCAAGTAACTGTACATATTTTTGGGTAGTCTCAGTCCAAAGTATGTACAACTCTTTTTCCTCTAAGGGTGTATTTAGCATGGTGGAAAATATTTTCCAAAAATGTTTTATCATTCTAATTTTTTGTTGGCTTAAATGTTTTGGAAAATATTTTCCAAATCAACTTATTTTCCTTAAATTTAAGGTAATGACTTCATTCCAAAAGTTAATGAAAATATTTTTCAAAACTCTTATCCAATTTCAAATTGATTTTTTTATCCTATCCATATTACGATCCCCCTCCTTGAATTTCTTTAAATAAAATAAGATTAAAAATTTATTTTTGAAAAAAAAATTACATTTTTAAATTTACATCCACTCCACCCCCAGCCTCCTCCCGCTCTACCCCCCACCCCCGCCCCTACTCTACCCCGACCCAACCCCATACAAAAAAAAAATACTTTTTAAAAAAATTTAAATTTTTGAAAATTTTAGTTTTTTACTCCAACCTCTCCCCTTCCCCTAACCTCCTCTCCCCCACACAATCCAAAAAAAAAATTAAAATTTTTTTAAAAAAATTTCCAATTTTCAAAATTCAATTTTACACTACCCCGCCCCCACGCCCACCCTAACCCTGAGTCGCGCACCCCCACTCTCCAAAACAGAATTTAAATATTTATTTTTAAAAAATACTTTAAATTATGAAAATATTTTCATGTCAGAAATTATTCTCCTATAAATTGTTATCTACTCTCTAATATTTTTCGAAAAATATTTTCCACTCACCAACCAAACATGAGAAAATGAGTTAGAAATCAACTCATTTCCTTGGAAAACATTTTTCAGGGAAAGTATTTTCCTCCACACCAAACACTCCCTAAAAGACAATTATCTTTTGTCAAAACGTCTAGGACTTCCCAAATCCTAGATGATTAATTATTCTTTCCATGTTTATTAACTAAATGGACACAACAAGGGCAATCAATTTAATTAGCGAGGCTTCAAATTGTGGTATCAATTCACAAGATAAATGATTTAATCCTGCCATAACAAATCATATATTATTTAGCTAAAATAACCTTGTAACATTGTTTTTCTATTTAATTTTAAAATCTTTTATCAAATCTGACTTAACTTCCATGTCACATAAACTATTCAATTCAATAAAAATTTTGACAGTTATTTTGACAATTTAATCCTTTTGTACTTACTCATAATCATTTCATGCAACAGTTTTAAGCATGTTGTAGTCAAGTAATCAGTTATGAGTTTCAGTATTTAAAGCATGTTGTAGGTAATTGTGAGCATGACCTCTATTATTTGTTGATAGCCTGCCTTTATTATTGTTGATTCCTATTTGTAGTATTGTGAAGCATGATGACCTTTGTATTGAATATCAGAACTTGCTTTAGGTCGTTCCGTGGGCCTGGACCGCTATACCATGCATAACAAACATAGTGTTTGGTAGGTGAACATTAGCTAGGCAATAGCTTTACTGAGTATCACTCTTTTGTCCATATTTCCCTTACATCTGATGGCTTTGGGTACGTTTATAGAGTTAGGTCCTATATTATGTCAGTTCTTCTTTTTAGGTGAAAATTGTGGTGGTTGCACCAGTTCTAGATCATCGTAAAAAGTGATCCTTGATAACTTTTAGCATACAGATGGACACGAATAGAAGTTGGGCACCTTCGATTAAGTTTGGCGAGCATCTGGAAAGTAGAAGTTCCACCTTCAGCCTCCTCTATATATTTGGCAAGCATTTGGGTACTAGCAGTGTCGACCTTAATCCCCTCAATACATTTGGCGAGCATCTGAATAGTAGTAGTCCCTGCCCCAGGCCCCTTTTACATTTGAATACTTATAATTTTCAAACTATTTTCACAATATTCACAAGCCACCTAGAACATTTCTTGTACATAAACTGAGTCTTCCATTGTTGACAAATTAGTGATTGAGCCAAATGGTTTGGTTGGGGACTAATAACAGTTTTTAAGTGTCCGCTATACCCTCTCTGGGCATGACAAGGGCTCTAATTTCAAAGCATTTCAAGAACAAACACTTTCTAATTTCTAGGGTTACTTCATCATTGTATATGGGGCTTCAACTAAGGACCAATTTCATCCATGGAGCCAATTCAAACTCAACATTTCTTTCAATTTCAAGCATGAATTCTATAGGTTTTCATGATTTTATTTAAATTGCTTGAACTATGATAATTACTTAAATAATTTAATCAATTATGTATGAATTATGATAATTTTCCATGAGTTGCATGATTTTCAATTTATTTGTATGATTGTTTAGGGCTTATGAACTTGATGTGTGTTCTCCTTTTATATTTGAATTTGATTCCAATTGTATGATTTTATATTAACTTCATCCAGTCCCATGATTTTGACTCAATTGTCCATGAGCCCATATCTGACCCTAATTCTTATATCAAGTTATGATATATGAAGGAAATTTCAAGTATTCAAGTATGCTTTTAATCATGATCATGAAGGGTGACCCAAGACCCGACTTTTATGTACAAGTTTATAAGATGGGGAGTACTCCCACAATTCATGCAAGTTAAGCAGATGGGCTATTTGCAATGACCCCCCTAATTTAGAAGCCTTGAGTTCTCTTCCCTTTCGGAACCGGCAACCATATCTGGAAACAACGATTTCTAGTTTATGAGGGAAACTTACAGCCCGTATGTTTACTTATGGCACATAGGATTGGTCCTAAAACATGAGACTTCAGGAAGGGGAAAACTTCCCAGGTGTGAGGTTACCCCACGGACCAAGTGACGACCTAAGGATGCATTATGGCCTGTAGATAGGATCGTGAGCGACAATATCATACATGAAGGAAATTTGTAGTTTGCTGGAAGGTGACCTACATTATACCAGATGGCCCATGAAAAAGGATACGGTTCATAAGGTAGTTCATGGAATGAGACCTAGAAAATAAGAAAAAATGGCTAAGTGTGGAAGGACTCTACAAGGCCAACCACGACCATAGGTATTTACACCGCCCGTAACAACGCTTCGTGATTTTGGGTCCATCAAAGTTAGTTTTCAAGAATTTCATATGTATTACTAGATGAAAGGGACCTACGGCTCATGATTGACCTATGCCCCGTAGGTAGGGTTACGTAGGTTGAATCCGACGGTTTTAATGAGGGCCAATTTTGTCATTTACATCAATGCTATTCCTAAACTACATCGTTTCGATTTCAAAGGTGGGACCCTGTATTAGCTTTATAACCCTAAGTCCCTCATTCAGTCCCACATTCTTCTACTCTAAAGTTCTCTAAGGTAAAGGCTCTCAAGAACAAGCTAGGGCAAAGGCTAGGGTTCCAAGATTTCCTCTTCAAAGCTTCAAGTCCTAATTCTCCAACATTTTCCCCAAGGTAAAAGTATGTGAGTTGATTTATGGGTACCTGTGAACCCATAAAGTTCCCTTTTAAGTATTTTACCTTTTCTTTAAGTTCCTTAAGTTATTATGCATGCTTTTGATGATTACCGGATTTCCAACTATAATAGCTAAGGAATCTACCGAAATTTCGGCAGAGTTTCCTCTGTTTTACT
>JAPFFP010044765.1:0-12145 GCA_026153255.1 Solanum medicagineum | reverse complement strand
AGCCTTGTTGCCTAAGATCGTACTAAGGGAACGTTGGTTTTGCAAACAAAGAAAGCTTTGAGGGAAGTTGGCTTTTACTGCCTTTGAGAATGCCATACAATTTCTTGAGAATACAGGATTTCTCTATGTGTTGGATGTATGCTAGGTGATTAAGAAATGAAAATGGCTTTCCTATATATACAAGTTTTCAAGGCTGTTGCTACAGTGAAAGTGGTCGTTGCTACAGTACCCGTAGCCGTTGCTACAGTAACAGCCTTTTCTAACCATTAGCTACAGTGCTGCTACAGTACTGGCCGTTTCTGTCCGTTGCTACAATACTGCTATAGTACTGCTACAGTATTTTGCAGATTTCCAGAAAGCTTTGGAGCTTTTCAGAGTGCGTCGGACACGTTCTTACGTAATTTTGGGCGAAATTGTAGTGGGATGTCATGCTCCCCCACCCCTGATTACGACGACCTCGGCGCAATGCTGCAGTCAGAACTTCCCTGTCCCTCTGTGATCCTCTCCGGAGTTTGCTCTTGAGGCATGCCCGCTGCGTCCGGCTGTAGCTGGCCTCTCTGTTTGCTTCTCTTCCTACATCTTCCCTTTTTGTTGGGCGTGGAACATGATAGTGGCGGCTTATCTTGGAACCTCTCCATAAGCCGCATGGCTGACAACTGTGATTTTCCCTCTGACTTGGGCATTGGCACCAAAGGTACCATGTAGGACCCTCCCTGATCACAGATCACTAGTTGTTAGTGGTAAGGGTTAATCATCACAAGGTGCGTCCAGAAAAATGCCTGCCCAAGGATGATGTCAAAGAGATTAATTGGGGCAACATAAAAGTTAGTCTTACCATGCCACCCTCCTATTGCAATGTTGACTCCCGAGATACGCCACAGATGGGGGTCGTGGATGCGTTGATTGTCATGAGCTGCGCATTGCTGTGATCATATGTTAGCCCCAACTTGGCTGCTGCAGACTAAGTCATGACGTTGGTCTCTGCGCCTATGTCGACCAAGGCACGAGCGGGTCGGCCATTGATCATCATGTCCACATATTGTGCTTGGCTTTCTTTCGGCTTCTCTGGTTGTGGCATGGCTGCTCCGCACAGCCTAATCATGCCAACCTGTGCCGTTCTCGAATCTTCATCTGACTCGGGCGCCTTCTCCTTCATCTGGTGATCCCTTATGATGGCTCCAATGCTTTTCATCTGAGGGCATTTTCCATACCAATGCGATCCTCCGCAAATGTAGCAGCTTGTCTCCTTGTGCTACTGCTGTGGCTGATTCGCCTTTTCGGCAAGTCCTTGTCGGAATGACTTCCTAGGAGGGCGGACGTCTCTACTCCTTCCGTGTTCTACCTCACCTTCGGCATGGTTACTTTCTATCTCCTTCGCCTTGCCTCGGTCTTGCTTGAAGTCAGTCAGACTCTCAGCCTGTGTGATGGCTTCATCAAGGGTGGAAACCCGTCGGCGTTCCAACTCTGTTTTGCCCCAGCTTTGTAAGCCATCCATGAAGTAGAACAATGCTTCCCTGGAATCGAGGTTGGGCATCTGAAGCATAAGGGATGTGAATTCCTTTATGTAGGTCTTTACGGTACCCGTTTGCCTCAGTTCACGTAACCTCTTCATGGTCTCGTTGAAGACATTGCTGGGAAAGAACGTCTTTTTGAACTCTGCTTTGAATTGCTCCCATGTGCTGATCGTGCAAAGTCCCTTCTTGATCTCAGTGTTCTTACGTCTCCACCACGGCATTGCGTCCTCCGATAAATAGATCATGGCAGTTTGGATTTCCATCCCGTTGCTGTCTATCCTGGTGCACATGAAGTAATATTCTAAGTGCCACAGGAAATTTTCAACTTCTCGGGCATCTCGGTGGCCTTTGAAGATGGGCGGCTTGGGGGCGTCGATCCTTACTTCCCGCTCTATGATTGGAGCAATATGCTTCTCTTGTCGGGCAACTTCCTCGAGTTGTTGACTCTGGTGTTCAAGGCTTCCACTAAGCCCATGAGCCATTTCTCCAAGGAAGTTTGAGCCTCTTCTTGTGCTTCCCGTTGTTCCTCGATGTCTTTGCGAATATTCTCGTTCTCCTCGATGGTGTATTCCTCAAAGGTTTTGAATTTGCCTTCGAACTGGTTAAAGCGATGACCCATCACTTCAATGAATTTGTGGGCTGTTTCAACCTTGGCAATCAAGTCCAACTGCGGAGCAATACTTGAGGGTAGCTCTTCTTGCTCCCAATCGCTCACTTCCGCAGTTGGAGGGTTGGCAGCATCGCTTGGGACTGGTTCTGTTGGCAATTTTCCAGCCTGCTTGGAGGCCTTCTTACTCTTGGACCTCTTGGTGACGTTCTCAAGGACTCCGGCGAAACTGGTTGCAAAAACTTCTCTGTCGCTGGCCATTGTTTTTAAACCCTTAGAACTTGCTCTGATACCACGTTGTCACGGCCTTAGAACTCAAGCTAAGTGTCGTGCAGCGCTAGTCGATTTGCCTGTGGATTTACTTGATATGGCAAACGCTAGTAAGCCTTGTTGCTTAAGATCATACTAAGGGAACGTTGGTTTTGCAAACAAAGAAAGCTTTGAGGAAAGTTGGCTTTTATTACCTTTGAGAATGCTATACAATTTCTTGAGAGTACAAGATTTCTCTATGTGTTGGATGTATGTTGGATGATTAAGCAATGAAAATGGCCTTCCTATATATACAAGTTTTCAAGGTCGCTGCTACAGTGAATTCGGTCGTTGCTACAGTGAAAGTGGCCGTTGCGATAGTACCCATAGTCGTTGCTACAGTAACGACCGTTTCTAACCGTTAGCTACAGTGCTGCTACAGTACTGACCATTTTTTCCCATTGCTACGGTACTTCTACAGTATTCTGCAGATTTCCAGCAAGCTTCGGAGCTTTTCGGAGTGCGTCGGACACGTTCCTGCGCAATCTTTGAGCGAAATTGAGGTGGGACGTGTCAATTAGCTCCAAGGACATAAAAAAAACTACTGGCCTAACTTTAAACATAATGGTGTCGACCAACTACAAAGAAAAAGGAATGATAATGTAAAAAAAAAATAATATCAGCAAGTTAATGCATTAACATTAACAAAAAAAATTGCACTGACAATTCCCTTTCTCCTTACACTATTCCAACTCAAGTAGGCAAAATTTTGGGATCGTTACATCTACTGAGTATGTTTTTGTTGTTGTATTTAAAACTTTTAAAGCTAGAGTTGAAGTTGTGTTTCTCATATTTTTGCAAAAATATTTAGAATTTAAACGTAATTTTAAAAAAAAAACATGATTTAGTTTATATACCCCCCATCCCACCCAAAGTTTCTAAAAAGTAGCAAAATTATCAACTTGACTAATTGATCTGAAACATACAATTAAAATTTGCACGAGTAGATAGTATCTCAAAATGGATGGTCACAAAATTATATATTGTAGATTAGATCTCATATACCAATTACAACATACTATTACAATAATTTTTCACTTCATTTAAAAACTTTGAAGTTGGAATTGTATTTGGTTATTATTTTTGCAAATAATATTTGATTGCTTAAATATACTCACAAAAAGATAACCATTCAAAGATGAAGTATAATTTTAGTGGAATTATTTTTACAACAGTAACATGTTTAGGGTACAATTTTTTAAAAGGAAATATAGTAAAGTGAAAGCAGGATTTAGGAACATTTTCAAATTCCAAATACAATTTTAAGTCAATTTAAAATTTTCACGGTCAATACAAATTTTAAAATAAAGTGAAAAAGTTCAAAATCAACATTAGTTAAAGTCAATAAAATCACATCGAGTTAAGGCTTTTTATTAGTTAGTCCTGATAAACCCCCTCAAACTTTCATTGTTTATCTCTATATTAAAGATAATAGTCAATCGTCTTGACATTGGTAACCAAATTACAGTATTACGATTCAAAGTTGATCATTTGCATAAACTTATACTAATTTTTCATTTATAATTATTTTACTAATATTAATACTATTATTTTGTAAAATATATACTACATGACTAGACATCCACGTGCAATGCACGTATCGTGAAACTAGTATGTTAGAAAAAGGTGAAAGGTTGAAATTTTCAAAGATGATTTAACTTTGTTTTTAAAATATTATTATATAAGATGGTGATGTTTTATATTTAGAGGTGATTTTTGGAGGAAAATTAATTTTGTCAATAGAACAATGATTTGTATTGCTCCTTTATGTGCAAAGTTAAGAGGAGAAAGAAGAAAGAATGCTGCAAAAAGGTTTAGGAAGAAAAAAAAACCAATTATTTTCAAATAAAGCTAGGCATTTATGTGACCTTCAATTGCATCCCCCCTCCCCAGGGATTTTTTCCCCTGGCATTGATCTACTTTAAAGTATTTTTTTTATTACTTTATTTAAAGAATCTATTTCATAATTCATGTCTCTTCATTTTTATAACTTCTTCCCTAATATTCATTTACTTTCGATCATCAACTCACACATTTCTATTTTCATAACTCATACTTTTAATAATCTTCATTATTACTACGTCTTTACAAATTTATAACTCCAAATAACAATATTATTTCATTATTAATTTAGGTTTGATTTCAAAATTATCTTTGTGAATGTAAAGTAAATAGACATGCATGAACACTTATTATGATATTCATAGGAGAAGAATGTAGTGTTCATTTGATTGAATTCAATATAAATGTCATATTCATTTTTAAAAAGAAACAAACAGAAGCTTAATACATTTGAATATTATCTTAATAAAAAATTATGTATTACTCACTCCTCTCTATCTCCATGAGGTTGTGGTATGGTTTGTGTATATTTTATCCTCTCAGACTTCACTTATGAGATTCTACTAGGTGTTATTGTTATTATATTGTATTATATCAATCACTACCAATGTTATCGATGAATTTTAATTATTCTTACATATCTAAAAAAATTTACATGGCACTCGTGCAATTCACGTATTCAAAAACTAGTTCGCATTAAATATAGGAGAATTTTCATGTGATAAATGTGTTCAAATGATTTTACTGTAATGTCATGCAATTTATATGTATATATGTCAATTCACCTAGATTCTAATGAAATATAAAGCGGTTTGTTCGAGGAAAAGTATTTATGAAATATAACGTGGATTGTTTGACGAAGCTAAATCATCTATAAAATATAAAGCAGATTATTCTAGGAAAAGTATCTATGAAATATAAAGCAGATTGTTCAAGGAAAAGCACTATCAATAGTGGTAGTGATTCATCACCTTGTCTTGAGTCTCCATCGCATCTATTTCTTGCTCGCTTGTAATGATTGGTTAGGCTAGGTGCAGGCCAGAAGCTCTTTGTAGTTATCGATTCTGATTGAACGAGGTGGATCAATATATTTCTTTGTGGTGATCGTAGAGAATTCAAAGAAGATTATTTCAATGGAGATTCACCCTTAAAAAAAGAGGGGTACAAATAACAGCCCTCAAATCTTCAAGGGTGTGGCCTACCAGCCCCCATATGTAAAAAGGCTGCTTGCCTTCCCTGACTGCATTATGTATTGATAAAGTGTCGATGAATTTATTTTTTTTGAAAAATTAATCGATGTTTTGCTCTACATATTAATTATGTCTATAATCATAAAGAAAGTAATTCTTTTGTATTATATATATAAATGCAAATAAGTATTGATCAAAATTAACATTTAAACAATTAAAACAACCTTGATGATGAATATTTGAAAAACATGAAGGATGTATTTTTCTTTTCTTGTATGACCACTAATGTTTTACCTATGAATGAAATGTAAATTTAATTTTCTCAGACATTATCAAACAAGACAAAGAAAAATCAGAATATATGTTATGAAGAGGGGGTGATAGTGGCCAATTCAAAATTTTAGCTCAATCGGATTAACTTTTGAGATTCATAGCATTGAACTCATTATATTTCTAAAAATTATGGGTTCAAATATATTATTTTATTTAAGTTTAATGTATTTTACGTATAATTTATATCCTACGAAAAATACTAAATTTAAATAAATTTACTATGTGAAAATTGCATCTTCCCCTGGAGTGGGGGCTTTAGTCTCATTATTCTTTTTCTTTTACAGTGGTGCTGAAGGAAGGAGTCAAATTCTAGAATAAAAGGTTATCAAATTTATAATCATTCAAGATTGTTATTTTGGATCAGTGGCTCAGTTTTATTTCATTTCAAAAGTAGATGGGCTCAAACGAAGCCCACAATAAACAAAGTCAGGTAAAAAGGAGTTCAAAGGTCGGTACTACACCGACCTTGTGTACAATAAAAGGGAACCCTAGGCAATTTCCTAATTTTGACTCTCACTCCTTCATTTTCATCTATCCTCCGCATCCGATGCTCCTGTGGACTCCGACCAGGTGATTCCTCTTCCTCCGTTTCTAGGTAACCAACTTCGCTCATCTTCATCTTGTGTCGCATGCTATCAAAGGTAGCTTTCTGGCCCTTCTCTCATTTTGCTTCACCAATCTGGGGAGCACTAAGCTTGTCATGTTCTGTTCAAGTGTCATCTCCGGTGGAAAAATCCTCATCTGAAGAGTCAAGACCCCATCTATCATGTTAGTCCATGTGAGTTATGTCTGTCTACTCTCCTTTACTTTGTTATACTTTCCTTACTCTTTTGATCCTATTTTTGTTGTCAGAAAGCCGAATGAAAAAAGTGAGTAGCTCGCATGACTTTTGACAATATTACGATTCAAAGTTGATCATTTGCATGAACTTGTACTTTTTAAAAAAATTTAAAATTTGGGTTCATGGCCCGTTTATTCAAAATAAAGACTTTACTATTGTTTACATCTGACAACGATCCGGCCCAACCCGGTTAAGTACTCTGCCCCTAAGAAATAGGGTTCTAGATACATCTGTCAGCCTTTCCACCTGAATGCCTATTGACCTTCCATTTTTCGTACTCATGGTTGTTTCTATATGGTGTGTACGATTCTTAGTCATGCTCCCTCTCAATTTGCTTCTCTGGTAAGTCGTTCCGTTTCTTCTCTCTATTACTGATATAGATCTCTATCCTCATTTGATCTTTCCTCTGAAACATGTCTTGTGATGATCCGCCATGGTCATCGTCACCGTATCGACTGGTGTAGAAAGTTCGAACCTCCTGATTTTCTCTGAAGCTTGATTTGTAAGACTTACTGGTCTCTTTGTCTAATCTCCATTAGTCCCCTTTTCTGATTTTCCCCAACTGATTTCTTGCGGTAGCTGGTGGTACCTCACTGGATCTGTTGGGGTGTATATTTCTTCTTGCCCTATTTGACTTCCTCTCGCAATGGTGATATCTGTCCCTCTTTTTTGGTGCAACACATTACATATTTAGCATAGCACTTTGCTGACCCCTGCTCTCCATATCAACGGTAAATGTTTTTGTATTTTGTGAGAGTAGTAGAAACTCGACTCTCTGTATTTTACTGACTCTAGGACTAGCATCATCATATTTTGTTGTAAACCTTCTCAGTATCTCAAGCTTGCCTGTATTTTATTGGTTTAGTCCTAATTCTCAAGAATGGAACTTGTGACCTGTTTGAATTAAGGATCTTCCTTGTCATGCTTGGTAACTCTGTGAAATTATGATAATGTTGTTTGCCTTCCTGATTGAATGCCTGATTTACAATACAATCTGCTAGGTTATTAGCTTCCCTGTAAATGTGCATTATCTCTGATATCCTGTATGGCCTCCACAACTTCAACCAATTCCTAGGGTACTCTCCACTCTCGTATGTCTGGAGCTGAATTCTGTCTAACTTCTTTGCTACACAATAGGTTAGAGCTTTCCATATTGCTATTACTTCTGCATCCATGTTTGAAGCCAATTCAATAGATTGGGCTTTAGCATAGAGCAAGTAGCCTTCTATATTGCGTAGGCAGAAACCATAGGCACTATGGCCAAGGTTTCCTTTACTTGCTCCATCTGTGTTATAGGTTATCCATCCTTCCTCCTTAGGCTTCCATACTACTTCGCAGTAGTATAATCTAGGCCTGTAGTTATTAAGGACTTCAACTATGTCAACCCACTGTGAAGGGACTCTGTGCAACGATGGGTAGTTACTGTTTATTAACTAGGAAGCGTTTTGTAGGGACTGGTGCTTCATCCAGTTAAAAGAATAATCACTCCCATGTCTATAAGCATTCCTCCTCTTCCACAACTCCCACATCATAATGGTTGGGATAGCTGGAATGATCTTCCTTAGTTTAGTTAGGCCTTGGAAGTCCGACCAAGCATAAATGAGTTGCTGCAAGTGCTTCCTTTCCACTTGAATAACTACACAATTAGCAAACTGTTTTCATAGCTTTTGGGCTATGGGAGCTGTTAGAAATAAATGCTCCATTCTTCATCTCCTTCTTTTCACAACAGAAGCACCTTGATAGTACTTGTATCTTTTTAAGGTTGTCATCTGTTGCAATCCTCCCCTTCCATGTCCTCCACAGAAAGGAACTTATCTTTAAGGGGAGCCGTTTTATCCAGATATTGTTGGACCACTGTTGTTTCTGTCTTTTACTTCTCAGAATATTAAAAGCTGATTTAACGGTGGAACCTAGAATCCCCCATCCACCAGGCCTTGTCTACTGCACCAACTGTTTGTAGGGGTTTTATATTAATATGCTCCACCTTTTCTTCTAATAAGGAAACTTGCAGCTTCTATCTGTCCCACTGGCCATTGATAAAAGTAATCTTTGACCTCTGCATGTTCATCAACTGCTAGAGAGTCCTCTGTAAAATAAAGTGCCTCAGTCTTGGTCCATTTGTCAAACTAAAAGCTGGAATTTTCTACTTTTGGCTGCCACCAAATATCATATTCTGCTTCCTCCCTTACCTGAATCATATTTCTCCATGTTTGTGAGGCTTCCTTATTTGTGGCAATAACTGGATGCAACTTTTTACAATATTTGTTCCACATATAGTGAGCCCATAAAGAAGTTGTACCTGTTGTAAAAGTCCACCAAAGCTTTGCAAACAAAGCCTCTCAACATCAAACATGGACCTGAAACAAATGTCCCTTTCCAAACTTAGGGAAACACAAATCTCTCCATGCAACCTAATGCTTGCTTTTAGAGCCTATTATGTTGCTCCAAAAGAATTTTGATGGATTTTCTCAATCACCTTCTTTGGAGGCTGCATCACTGCTAGTAAATAGATAGGCGTAGACTATAACACATGTCCTATTAGGATCTGCCTCCCTCCAAATGACAATAACTTGTTATGCCATGAGAAAATTCTCCTAGAGATTTTCCTAAGCATATCCTTAAAATAGTAAATTTTACTCCTCCCTTATAAAATTGGGCAACCAAGGTAGTAAAAGGAAAAATATCTTGTTTGATTCCAATTAACTTTCTTAATCTCCGAGTCACTGCTAAAGGGGTGTTATCATGTAATAAGAAAGAACTCTTACTTTTATTAATCTTCTGCCCAGATTCTTCTTCCTACTCCTTAAGAACCTTCATCATCTCAATAATGGATCTTCTATCCCCCCAGAGAGAATAGAATAGTGCATCAACATATGCCGAATGGTTAATTTAGGGCTCCATTTTGGCAATCTATACCTCAAAAAATCAGCATCTTCATTGAGCTTGTTCATACCCTTAGACGGTGCTTCAGTTGCAATTATAAAGAGAGTTGGGGACAAAGGGTCCCCCTGCTTTAGTCCCCTAGAAGATTTTAAAAAGCCATGTGCCCTTTCATTAATGACCACATAATACCAGTTAGTAGCTATCAATCTCCATACCATATCAATTAATACTTCGGAGAAATCAAACCTTCTAAACTTGTACTAATTTATCATTTATAATTATTTTACTAATATTAATACTATTATTTTGAAAAACTATATACTACATGACTAGACCTTCAGTGAAATATCGTGAAACTTGTATGCTAGAAAAAAGTGAAAAGTTGTAATTTTCAAAGATGATTTAATTTTTTTAAAAAAATATTGTTATATTAGAAGGTGATGTTTTATATTTAGCGGTGATCTTTGGAGGAAAATTAATTTTGTCAATGTCTGTAGGCTAGAACAATGACTTTAACTGCTCCTTTATGTGCAAAGTTAAGAGGAGAAAGAAGAAAGAATGCCGCAAAAAGGTTTAGGAAGGAAAAAAATTAATTATTTTTCAATTTACTTAACCCAATTTATAATCACATAAAGCTAGGCATTTATGTGACCTCAAATTGCATCCCCCCCCCCCCCCCCTTCTTTTAGGAACTTTTTGCCCTGACATTGATCTACTTTAAAGTATTTTTAAAATTATTTTATTTAAATAATCAATTTCATAATTCATGCCTCTTCGTTTTCATAATTTCTTCCCTAATATTCATTTATTTCGTGTCGCCAACTCACACGTTTCTATTTTCATAACCTCATACTTTTAATAATTTTCATTATTCATATGTCTTTACAAAATTCATAACTCCAAATAACAATATTATTTCATTATTATTTTAGGTTTGATTTCAAAATTATTTTTTATGAATTTAATGTAAATGGACATGCATGAATACTTATTATGATATTCATGGGAGAAGAATGTGTTATTCATTTGATTGAATTTAATATAAATGTCATATTCATATTAAAAAAGAAACGTGTAGAAGCTTAATACATTTGAATATTATCTTCATAAAAAATTATGTATTACTCACTCTTCTCTATCTCCATGCGGTAGTGGTATTGTCTGTATAAATTTTATCCTCCCAAACTCTACGTATGAGATTTTATTAGGTATCTTATTGATGTTCTATTGTATTATATTAGTCACTACCCATTTTATTAATAAATTTTAATTATTCTTAAAGATCTAAAAAAATTCAGATGGGTACTCGTGCAACGCACGTGTTCAAAAACTAGTTCCATTAAATACAGGAGAATTTTTATGTGATAAATGAGTTCAAATGATTCTGATTCTGGGTCAGTGACTTGGTTTTATTTCATTCCAAGCAGATGGGCTCAAAAGAAGCCCACAATAAACAAGGTCTAGTATAAAGGAGTTCAAAGGGTGTTAACTACACCGACCCTGTGTACAAGAAAAGAAAACCCTAGTTAATTTCCTAATTTTGTGTCATGACCCAATTTAGGATCATGACCGACGCTAAGGGGAAGGATACCAAAGCAAAACTTACTAGAATTCTGCAGAAAATTGGACAGAGTTTCCTCTGTTTTTTAGGCCTATCCAAAATTTGTACTTGTCTCAGATTCACCAACACCACAACTAATAATCAAATCAAGTCACTATATCAATTACCAATCTAATCTCCACATAACTAGACCAACTTATCTCCAACAATAGAAATAACTTAAACTCAGTCACATATCTAGAATAAACAAAAGAATATCCATGACACTAAATACAGAGATGACTATAGAGTGACTATCTAAGAATTCAAAAAAAAGGTCCATAACAATGAATAACTCATTTCCCACGCGAACAAGTGTGGGACTCACCACGGAATCAACTTGCTACCTTTAGCTAACTAAATCCTCGCCAATATCACCTGTATTCTCTGGAAAGAAAAAAAATATAACGAGGAGTGAGACACTAGCTCAGTGAGTAATAATAATAACCACAACCATTTTAATAGGGGACAAGTCAGAAAATATGCTAGTATAATTATCAAAATCATGTAACTAATGCTCTTTCAAAAATCATTAGTCAAAATTCATCTTGTTGTCTCATATAAGCAATTCGACTTAGCTATTCAAAAGTTAACTCGGTAAAACACTTTCATATCAAATTATATACATATATTGGGGAGGTTTCCAAGAATGAATCATATAAGCGGTAATCGGTATGTCTATCTTATTAAAAGAATAGACAATAACTTCTTTCATATCAGTAAATCCCTCCTCGAGGGATATCGGTAACGGTATGCTAGTTTTACCTTCCCACTAGCAAGGGCTCCATCTGTAATTGGTAATACAAGGTGCACTAGGTCTAATAAACCCGCCGTTAGCTACGGGATTCATCAAGGTCTACTCCCATTAAAACTTTTCTTTATAAACCATATGGGGTTTCTGTAGAGAAAAATAAAGGAAAAAGGAACACAAATGATTTACGAGGTTCGACAAGTGGTGCCTACGTCCTCGGGCTAAACTCTCTCTACTGTGTGTTGAGAGATATGGCATTAGGTCAATATATACAG
>JAPFFP010044764.1:0-12146 GCA_026153255.1 Solanum medicagineum | reverse complement strand
CAATATCTCCCCCTTGGGAGCATTCTTCCATATATGTCAAAGAAACGTATATGAGAAGGGTAATCATGAACAAATCAGCCCAAACAAGAATGCAACAATGCATTTAAAACACCATTTTCAAAATATCAACATAAGTGTCAAAAGTCATCATGAACTTGTTAAAATAAACATGGATGCATGCAAATGATGTAAGGGCTGTAAGTTAGACTTGGAATCATTAAGGGACTGGACATATCATCATAAGATCGAATAGAAATGAAAGACGTATGGATGTTATTTCTCCAAGCCCGCTCCCTGAGAGAAACTTCCAACGTGACAAACCTCTAATAGCCTTACGAACACCACATTCTCATCAATCAACTTTGAAGACACACCAGCCACTTAATGCCAAGTCACCACTCCCCCTTGAGAGAGGACATCCAATTTCATCAGTACGTAAATCAACTCCATACGTAACTAGACACCTTCAACCATAGAAGATTCGGAACCACCAGGCCACGACACCACTATTCTCAACCTCATCCACCCTAGTCAAGCGGTGAACTCGTCCAACCACCTTATTTCCATCCAAAGGTCCTCGCTTTCCAAAATTAGTAAGCAATCTCACCTCCTCCATTGGTTCACAAGGTCTCCCTTACTACCAAAAACAATCAACACGTCATCACCAAGAAACATAACAATGTAACAAGGTAGGGATTAAAGACCCTATTCATGAAACCTATAGACTTGACCGGTGCATAACTCAAACTATGAGACACCACCCTACATTCAAGTTATAGGAAAGGGCATCAAGGACTCATTGATCACCGGAGACAACTCAATAGAAAATAACTAAGGTTCAAGACCCCTAACTCTTACAAGATGAGAATGCAATCCCTTAGAGATCAATTGTACCTGAAAATAAGAAATGGACTTACCCTTTCACTACCACTCAAACACGGGTTTAAAAAGGAATTGGGATTTAACTCTAGGGGCCCCATCATCAATGAACACACAACATATATGCAACTAATCCAACCCAAGAATGACATGAAAATCCACCACATCAAATCATCAAGTCACAAGGCAAGCCTAATGCAATAAAAACACAGAACAATACCAATGACCTTCTAGCAACAATAGACTCAACAAAAGTATAAACAGCAAGGGTTCACATAACCAGCTGGAATACACATAAAGCCCACAAGAAACAAGAAAAGATATGAAGGGAATAGAGACACCTGAACCTTCCAATGCATTAGACATCAAAATCAAAGAAACCCACATTGGCCTTAAGGACGGCCCTCCTTGCCCTTGTTTTGGATATAAGGGAAATCAATATGCCTGGGACCTTCTTTCCCAAACCCATAGTATGCCCTTCAGTTCTTTAAGCATTTGTCATTATGACGCCTTTCACATTTTGGGCATTTTGGAAATCTCCTTCCACCATCGCCTTCTTGGAACTGATCATCCTCAAACCAAGCCCTCTTAGACTCCCCTATCCTCTTTTTCCTAAGCTTCTCCACCTCTATTTATTTGGCATAGGTCATCAAACGGGACAAATCCATATCGCTGATCAACATAGCGGACCGGCATTCTTCACTTATCAAGTCGAACACACCCATCACGAACTTGTTCATTCTAGACCATGGGTCGGCAACCAAGTGAGGAGCATACTTAGAAAGTTGGTTGAACTTGAGGGTACACTCTGTCACACTCATTGATCCTTGTCTCAAATTCATTAATTCTACCAATTTGGCTTCCCTAAGCTCAAGAGGGAAGAACTAGCTAAGGAAAGCTGCCTTGATCTCCTCCCAAAGCACCACATTATGGATTCCCTTCTCCTCCCTCCATTGGTTATACCATGTATGTGCTATCCCCTTGAAATGGTAGACCTCCAACTCTGCTTTATCTTCCGATCTAATACTCATGATGTCCAATACCTTATAAATCTTATCAATAAAGTCTTGTGGGTCCTCATCTACCTTTGAGCCATGGAACTCCAGCGGGTTTATCCTCATGAAGTCTCTCAACTGAGAAGCCAATATAGGAGCATGAGGTGCTTGGGCCCCTTGATTCTCTTCATTAGCCACAACTTATACAAGCAACGCGAGAGCATCCCTAAGATCCCCATTGGAGGATTACCCCTTGGGGGTCCGGGCCCATCTTCCTCTTGCATTAGGCAGGATCAACTAGCATGGCAAAAAACAATTGTTATGGGGGGCAAGGATTTACTCCAACTCTATAGAAGGGCGTAGAACATGAAAAAGGGAAACATCTCCTAAAATGTCTCATAGCCTCCTACTCATAGTTGTGGTGCACAACACAACTATGAATAAGACTCTAATCGACGTGGTGTGTTGGACTCTGAGGATCTAAACACCTAATGCTTTGATACAAAGTTTGTCACGACCCAAGCCTAGGTCCTAGACGTGACCGGTGAATAGGGAACATGATGAACCACCAAACAAGCCTCATACTATATCACTACATATCCTTGGTCGCGGAAGCAATACAAAACAACATAAGAAAAATAAACAAGGGGAATTGGGACTATGGGGGAGAGAGAGAGAGAGTTTAATACTTAAATAACATAGATGATTCAAAGATCAAACATAATACACAACTTGTCTGACAACACCTCTACATAGATATTTCAGGGGACCAAGACAAAGCAACCAGGCTCACCCTTGTAGTCAAAATAGCAATACAGAAGAAGGAATCAATACATAACATAAGAAACATAGACCAACGTCCTTGGAATTTTAAGGACTCACCAACAAGATTGAGTCAAACTGTACTAGCCAGGTGGGTGGAGATGGTCAAGCGGGGCTCCAGTTCGTATATGGTGATAACATGTACGCATGGAGTATGCATTAAAATGTTGGAATATACTAAGTATGTGGAATGCAATGCAACAAGGGATAGGCAATGTAATCAAAATGCATAATCATAACAAGATATAGTATATTAGCAACATGATATACGTGAACAATGCTTGTAGTAAAACATGCTTGAGAGTAATCATTCTTACATAGCTTACTTAACTCGATCAGATAACATAATTAGGTCATCCAAATACCTTGTACTAGAGGGTGAGGGATATAGCATGAGTTCATAACCCAGAATCATACACAAGGGTTAGGAGTACATCATAGTTCATAACCCCTACATGTAGAAGTGAGCAAAGGAATAACACATAAGGGTAAAAGGTGTCATATGTTAATAACCACTACATGTGTATAACTTGCATAACCTCAAACCAAACACGAGGGTAGGGAGTATCACATAATTTATAACCCCTATGTGTGGATATGAGTACATAGCATAACCTTAAATGAGTACCTAGCATAACCCCAAATCGTGCACGAGGGTTAGGAGTATTACATAATTCATAACCCCTACCTGTAGAAATGAGTAAGTGTATATAATAACTTCGTACATGAGGGTAAAGTGTTCAACATAGTTTATAATCCCTACATGTAGGAATGAACTTGCACTCGAGGGTAAAGCATATAACATAGTTCATAAACCCTCTAAGTAGGCTTCACAATTGACAAGAGCATAAACCTTAGCATAAGAATCGAACAACGCATCAACAATTCACAAGAACAAAATAATATGAGAGCGCAACAACTCACTTGTAATACCAAAGGTGCTTTACATGATTTAAACACATGTATACATTCCTTTCATCCTTATATACATATGTCACCATTTGGTCATCACATACATACATCATTTCATAATCATTTCATAATCATTTCATCATCATATAATCATCTAACATTATTCAATACATAAGTCATGCATTGGACCTTCAATTCATCAAGAAACCCTAGCCGGACATTTTAGCAAACACTTGGCGGGTGTGTAGTGCTAGTATAAACCATGCAATTCAATAGTGAAATCATGCTAGAAAATCCATCGTAAAACCATCAATCAACACCTTCCAACACCCTCAAGCAATATACACCAAAATCCCTCATCAGGTCTTACATTAGATCCAATTTTTATAGCTCAAAATATGCTAAAACAATCATACTTTCATAAACCCCAAATCATTTGCAGTGAAATTTATAATAATCAAGACCCGTGAGTAAATCAACATTTAAGTAAAAAGAAAGTTTAGGAACCATGGATGAAAGGACCCAATGGTTCAATACCACATTCCTTAGCTTTTGAAGAAACCTTGAAGAAGATTGGAGATGGAGACTTGAAGTTTGGTTGAAATCCTTAATATCTGGTGAGGGATTTTGCACATGAGTTTTGAGAGAAATATAAGACTAAATGTATGAGTGAGTATTGGGAAATGTCTTAGGTGATATAAGGGTGAAATAAGATTAAGTATCTTCATTTTATCGTGTGGGAACACATAGGCCCAAGACTTAAAAGACTTGGATCGAAAATTGAAACTAGGCAGAAATTACACTGGGGCATGTCGCACTCCTGACGTGGAGAGGTCTCTTGAATTCGTTAGTTGGAATTTTGAAATTGTGAATCATTCTCTCTAAAATCAGGGTTAGACCCTTCTCCCCATAATATAAGACTAAGTGTATTAGTGAGTATTGGAAAATGTCTTAGGTGATATAAGGGTGAAATTAGACTAAGTATCTTCATTTTATCATGTGGGAACACATAGTCCCAAGACTTAAAATTCTTGGAGCGAAAAACTGAAAACTAGGTAGAAATTAGACTGGGCCACATCGCGCCCTTGACGTGGAGAGGCCTCTGGAATTCATTAGTTGGAATTTTGAAATTGTGAATCGTTCGCTCTAAAATCGGTGTTTAGACCCTTCTCCCCCCAATATAAGACTAAGTGTGTGAGTGAGTATTGGGAAATGTATTAGGTGATATAAGGGTGAAATTAGACTATCTTCTTTTTATCATGTTGGAACACAAAGGCCCAAGACTTAAAAGTCTTGGACAGAAAACGGAAAACTAGGCAGAAATTACACTGGGGCACATCGCGCCCCTGACGTGGAGAGGCCTGTTGAATTCGTTAGTTTGAATTTTGAAATTGTGCATCGTTCACTCTAAAATCAGGGTTAGACCCTTCTCCCCCTAATTTTGACCCCCCAAACAAGAATATGAAGTTGGATTTCAAAATAATGCACAACTTTTGAGGTATATGGAATTTAAAACTCTAGGCATTCCGAGGCACATTTTCTAGGTAGTTTCATGTCCTTTGCTTGCTCATTGTTGGTTGTTGACCACACAAGATGTCTTGATAGAAACTCGCTCTCATTGACCCTATACTGTATTGGTTTTAACCACTTCCTCCATCCTCACGGCTATCAATGCAAAAGGTTGGTCAAAAAACATGCCTCCCATTAATGTGTCGGCATAAGCTTGACTATTCTTGTCATGTTCCCAATAGAAAATCTCAATCAAGTCATCATCAACAATTTTGTGATCGGGGAGCATCCTCAAAGCATTTTGTAAACCTATCCCATGTGGTACTAATAGAGTCACCTGACAATTGCTCAAAATTGTTAATTTGATCTTTGATCTTTAGCTTTTTTGATCTCGAGAAATATCCTTCTAGAAGCACTCTTTGAAGCTCTGTCCCACTTGTTATTGTACCTGAAGGAAGCTTAGATAACCACATAGCCACATTCCTTGTTAGTGAGAATGAAAACACCCGCAAACGAACTATATCAAGAGAAAGATTTTTGTGTCCCGATGACACTCTTGCAAATAAAAACCACATTATGGAGATGACAATGGAGATCCTCTGAAGGTATCCCAGTGAACAACCCATGGTTTTGGAGCATTTGAAGTAACTCACTCAACATCGAGAACTTACCGTCTGCAGATAATAGAGGCAACACTACAGTGCCAGTAACGTCTATGGCAATAGGGTTCAAATGATATTGGTTCCAACCATAAGCGTTCTCGTTGAAATCCCTAAGTTTTGGCCTATCATTCCTTAGAGGTAGATTTTCTTCTCTCCCCATATCATCATTCATATTCATTTCTTCTTCAACCGCGATATCCTCATTCACTTGAGCGATTCTTCTAAAAAGTCAACAGATCTCCAAATTGATCGGAGCTAAGGGAGTACCTTGGCACCTTATGTTGGGCATACAACCTTGTACACCCTGTAAGTAGAATCAAACAACAAAAACAAAAAATAAAAGTAAAATATAAGAGAGTTTAGAAATTAGTACTTGAACTAGCTAATAGTGAAATCAAGTCAAAAAAACTAGTTGTATTCCCCAGTAATGACGCCATAATTTTTGATGATGTTCATGCACCAATAAGAAACCAGTGCTGTGAGCAATTAACCTAACCGATGGTTAGGTTCGAATCCACAAGGAATACGGGGCTTGATTATAAGAATTTACTATCAATCATTTTGAGTATCCATAACTAAAATCTCTAAATGGGGGGGTGGGGGTGGAGGGCTTGTGATTTAAGAACAAAAATAAAATAAACACTATACTGTGGCATGAGGAAACACTCAATTTTAGGGACAACTTTGTAACTGTGTTCCCATGGTTCATCAGCTCGATTTCCCTAGACAACATAAATACAATTGGAAATTCACATGCAGGACGATAACTTAGGTTCTTCTAGCCCTCTTGTAAAGGAGAAGGTCGAATTTCACCATGGCGCATGGTCGGCAACCATGGTGTGCCAACTAACCGTTACCCATTGTCCCAGTCAATCTCCCCTTGGTCAGTTTTTGTTGAATAGACGAGAACACAACAATCGAATCCTATCATTTACTTCCCTTTTCCTATTCGTCACTACCTTCATCAGGATCATGATAGTAAGCAGGGTTTGGTGTCGGCCACGACCAAACAATAATCAAAATGAAGGGAAATAAACAATAAATGCAAAACCCAAACCATAAAAATGAAATAAATCTTGGTCATATAAAGTTAACTACCTATGATTCCCACAACCCCAAGTTGTCACAACCCAAGCCTAGGGCCTAGACGTGACCGACAAATTGGGAACCCGAAGGAACCCCAAACAAGCCTCATAGCATATCGTTACACATGCTTGGTCACAGAAGCAATTAAAATAACAATAAGGGATAAGCATAAATAGGGGGAATTAGGACTAAGGGGAGACTTCCATCATAAACATCAAGAAACGAGGGAGTCAAGTTTCGTATCATAGATACAAAACATGTACAACAACATCTCTACTTTAGATAAAATCGGGGGCCAAGACAAGAAACCGGTCTCACCCTCATAGTCAATACATACATAAAAGAACAATAGTCTTAGAACTTGGCATAAGATCATAAGCAATGTACCCAGAATGGAGGACTCACCAACAAGCTTGAGTGAAACTGTGCTAGCCACGTGGGTGGAGATGCTCAAGCGGGGCTCCAGTCTACATGGTGACATCATATAGGCATAGAGTATGTATTAGTACATTTGAATATACTAAGTATGTGTGATGCAATGCAATAAGAGATAGGCATCATAATCAAAAATGCGTAATTATAAGCAATGGATATCTAAAATAACAATATGACATGCATGATCAA
Source organism: Solanum medicagineum (assembly GCA_026153255.1). NCBI lineage: Eukaryota > Viridiplantae > Streptophyta > Magnoliopsida > Solanales > Solanaceae > Solanum > Solanum medicagineum. The sequence continues at coordinate 4,657 of JAPFFP010044764.1, read as the reverse complement.
TGCTTGAAGTAAAACATGCCTTGAAATAATTCCAATTACATAGAATATAATACATAATTGTGGGACGAGACATCAACCGATATAGAATAAGACCAAGCGTGCTACAACTTGGAATCCTGATGATTACCCCTCACCAATAAAGATGTGGTCTACTTGCCAAGGTAAACTTTACTTCAAACTTATGGGAACATGGCCTAATTTCATATAAAGTAACCTTTGTTATGAGAACATGACCCAATTTTGAAAAGGATTTTATTAAGAACTTCACCATTCGGGAACACGACCCAATATCAAGAAGAACCTCAAGAGAAAGTCTGCAAAGTGGATCCACTAGTATTGCAAGGGTGTAATATAGTCCTATGGTGGCACATAGTTCAAGGAAAGAGATCAAACCCTCTATCCATCGGTGATAAGTCTAATATGATGAAATACTTATAGTAATCACACTTTAGTTGCTTACGAGAAACATACAATCATGACATGAGTAGCTCTAAAACATCCTTGACCTCTAATAGTGAGCCTAATAGGTAAAATCATTAAAAAAGGGCTCAAACCCAGCTTTAGAACATCATCAACATTTTCATCAGTTAAATATATCTTTAAAAAGCTCATAATCATCATAGAGTGACTTGGATCATAAATCAACCAATAGATCATTAAAACCTAAAGAATCCTTAAAAAAGCATTTTATCAAGCACTTGACGGGTGTGTAATGCTAGTGTAAAACCATGCAATTCAAGAGTAAAATACTACTAGAAAATTCATTGTAAAAAATAAATAGATACTTGGTAACACCCTCAAGAAATATACATTAAAACCCTTCATCAAATCTCACAATAGATCTTAGATTCATAACTCAAAACATGCTAAAACAATCACACTTTCATAAAACCCCAACATAGTGTGCTGTGAAATTCATAATTAGTAAGAACCATTTGTAAATCAACTTTAAATCATGCAATTTTAGGTAAAGGAAACTTGGGAATCATTGGAGAAAGGAACCCATGAAAGAAGCCCACATACCGTGACTTTGGATAGTTTCTTGAAGAGGATTTGAAATGGAGACTTCAAGCTTGAATGAAATCCTTTAATCCGGATGAGTTTTGGGACTCTTAAATCTTGGGGAGGACTTAGGGATTGACTTGGTCTCCTTGAATTTTAACAAGACTTCTTGAAAACCTTTAGAATGGATGAAGAATTAAGTGAAGATTAGGGAGGATTTTGAGAGGTTTTTGGTTTGTTTTTAGGGCTCAAACGGTTTGAATATGAGGTACTTTCATATATATAGGTATAGGGTTATTACCCAATTGCCCTGGAGTAAGAAGAACAATTTTCAGATATTTTTGAACTTGTCCGCATTAGGTCCACATCGCGGACCCGTCCAGTTCAGTGTATTCCAAAAAAGGGGGCATCATAGTGGTTCCTAATGTAAAAAACAAATTGATTCCTATGTGTCCAGACACCAGATGGAGGGTATATACGCACTACATAAAGCACAATGCCTCAATAGAGAAGGATCACTTCCCTATGTCATTCATGGATCAAATGCTAGACATATTTACAGAAAAAGGATGCTACTGTTTCCTTGATGAGTATTCTAGCTATAATCAGATCATCATTGCTCTAGAAGATCAGGAGAAAACCACTTTCACCTGCCCATATGGTGCATTCACATTTATAAGGATGCCATTCAAATTCTGTAATTCCCCAGTTACATTTCAAAGGTGCATGATGTCTATTTTCTTAGATATGGTGGAAAGCACTATTGAGGTATTCATGGATGATTTCAGTGTGGTTGGTCACTCATTTAAGGATTGTTTGGCAAACTTGCATGATATTTTGTAGAGATGTGTGGAAAGTTACTTGGTATTAAATTGGGAGAAATGTTATTTTCTGGTTAAGAAAGTTATTTTGTTTGGCCATAGAATCTCGGGTAAAGTCATGGAGGTCGACAGAGCTAAGATTGAGGTAATTGAGAATCTCCCACCACATTTCAGTAAAAGGTGTTAAAAGTCTTTTGGGGCATGCAGGGTTTCACACACAGTTCATAAAAGACTTCCCCAAAACCTCACACCCATTATGTAAATTGTTGGAGAAGGATGCCAAGTTCGTGTTTGATGATGCATGCATGCAAACATTTAAAGAAGTGAAAAAAAGGTTGACCTCAGCACTAATTATTATAGCTCCTGATTGGTCCAACCCATTTGAAATAATGTGTGATGCCAGCACAGTTGCACTAGGTGTGGTTTTGAGATAGCATATAGAAAAAGTCTTAAATCCTATATACTACGCCAGTAAAGCCATTAACACAACTCAGAAGAATTACACCATCATAGAACAAGCGTTGCTTGCATTGGTCTTTGCATTCGAAAAAATTCGATCATATCTGTTGGGAGCCAATGTATTGATAGTGCACAAGGACCACTCAATATTGAAGAACTTGATGTCCAAAAAGGATGCAAAGCCAAGACTAATAAGACGGGAACTTCTATTACAAGATTTCAACTTCGATGTTATTGATAGAAAAAGGTCAGAAAACCAAGTTGCTAATCACCTATCTAAATTAGAGGATGGGGTGATGATATAGTTTGATCATAGTCTTGAGACTAATAAATCATTCCCTGATGAAAGAGTGTTGGTAGCATCATATGATCTTATACCCTGGTTCGCAGATTATGCAAATTATCTGGTAAGTGACATTGTACCTCCTAACTTAAACATGTATCAAAGACGAAACTTTATGTATATTGTGAGGAAATTCTTTTGGGATGATCCAGATTTATTCTATGCGTATGCTAATGGAATCATCTGTCGCTGTGTCCCTGAGGTAGAAATGATGAGCATACTCGAAGCTTGTCACTCATCACTTGTTGGTGGGCACCATAATAGGATTCGAACAGCCCATACGATTTTGCAATATGGATACTATAGGCCTACAATCCACCAAGATACTCATAATTATGCCAAACCTTAGGATAGATGCCAAAGAGAAGGTGGAGTCACCCGGAGACATGATGTCCCTCTAAATCCTATTTGGTAACTGAGTTGTTTGATGTTTAGGGGATAGATTTTATGGGACCATTTATTAGCTTGCACTGGAATAAGTACATCTTAGTAGCTGTGGATTATGCCTCCAAGTGGGTGGAGATTTTGCCTCTACCCAACAATGAAGGTAAAAAAGTGTCATAGTGCTCCCCTAAATGAACATATTCGCTAGATTTGGTACCCCTCGAGCCATCATTAGTGATGCTAGTTCTCACTTTTTCAACAAACTCTTTAAAGCACTCCTTGAAAAATATAGGGTAAAGCAAGAGGTGGCAATACCCTATCATCCTAAAACAAGTGGATAGGTGGAGGTATCCAACAGGGAAATCAAGCAGATTTTAGCCAAAATGGTCAATGCAAATCAAACAGATTGGTCAAGGAAGCTTGATGATGCATTATGGGCATACCGGACTGCATTTAAAACTCCTATTGGTATGTCTCCCCACAAACTTATCTTTGGGAAAGCATGTCTTCTGCTAGTGGAGCTTGAAAATAAGGCAATATGGGCCTTAAAGAAGTTGAATCTTGAGTGGCATGACACCGCGCAGTCTTAGTTGACTTAACTCAATGAGCTTAATGAATTTCAGTTAAGGGCATATGAGAGCTTGATATTGTGTAAGAGACAAATGAAATTTTAACATGAGAGCTTGACATTGTGTAAGCAATGAATGAAATTTCAACATGATCATTGCATTGAATGCCGTTAGTTTACACTGTGGGACCTGGTGTTGCTCTATAACTCTAGGTAAAATTTATTTCCTAGAAAGCTCAAATCTAAATAGATAGGGCCTTTCCTAATAGTGCGTGTATTTAGTCATAGTGCTATTGAATTGGAGAGACAAGATAGAGGAACTTTCAAAGTAAATGGTCAAAGAATTAAAATTTACATGGGAGACACTGAGGAGATCAAGACTGTGGAAGATTGGGACCTTATAGAGTTATAAGGAAGCACACCATTTATGTCTTGCCGCGACAGGAAACCAGGCTAGTTGGGAGGCAACCCAAGGTATGACACCTATTTTTATTTTTTTTTTGATATGTACATTTGAGGATAAAGTACATTTTTTTTTGGGGGGGAGTGGGTAGTGTCCATAACTATCCTAGTTTTGTTATCCCAAGGTTTTCTTGCCGTGTTCTTTTTCCTTGTGGATTATTTCTATTTTTATGTTGAACCAACACGTATTAGGTGTTTGGATAATTTGCTTGATATATGGTGATTAAACTTTTGGCATGTACAACATTTTGAATTGTTTTATCAAATGTTTTTGGAAAATTGGTACACACAAAATTTTTGGGATTTTTGATTATTTTTGAAATCATGCATGTGTGAATGGTTTGGTAATGTTTGTTCTGACTAAGTGAAGGCAAGTTGATACTTGAAGCATGATCTGTGAGTATATGCTAGCTATGTATGCAATTTCATGTGTGTGTGAGCTGAATTTTGTTGTGTTCATGCATTGTTTACTAATTCAGAATTGCCTTGTTACTCAGAGTTGGACTGGAGATTATGTGGATTAGGAAGGAATCTTAGGCCATTGTTATTTAATTTAGTCCACTTTTACCTAAAATGACCCACCAAATGAAAGAGTTTAGCCCTTGTTCCAAATGTTTG
>JAPFFP010044763.1:0-12147 GCA_026153255.1 Solanum medicagineum | reverse complement strand
TCCATTAACCCTAACTAACTAATACATTAATATTAACAATTATAACTAACATACATAATTAATTAATTTCCTCAATAAAGCTTTTTCAACTTTGGGACTAGGTCCCTTTCTTCCTCATTTCCAGATTCTGAGGGTAACTCAGGTTGTCTATTAGCCCTTGCTTTCATCCTTTTTTGCACAGATCCACCCTTTCTACCGACCTTAGGCCTCTATGATGTTTGCTTTTTTGGAACATCTTTTTTAAATTTATCTTCATCAGCACTCTCTTGTTCTTCTAAAGAGATATCCACTACATCATTATCTGCCACCACATCTTCCACAATAGTACGTCTTCTCTTTCATCTGTTCCTTAGAGTTTGAGACTTGTTAGCCTCTATGGCTATACTCATCAGCTTTTGTTGTGATCGTCCAGTATTCTTGGACCGGGTTTGAAGTTGTCTTCTTCATTGATGTTTGCTCTTTTGGAACATCTTTTTTTTAAATTTATCTCCATCAGCACTTTCTTGTTCTTCTAAAGAGATATCCACTACATCATTATCTGGAACCACATCTTCCACAACATTACGTCTTCTCTTTCATCTGTTCCTTAAAGTTTGAGACTTGTTAGCCTCCATGGCCGTACTCATTAGCTTTTGTTGTGATCATCTAGTTTTCTCGAATCGGGTTTGAACTTGTCTTCTTCAGTAACTTTCTCTTTGTCCTTTCTAAAGGTTCTTCTTATTAGTGTAGAGGACACGTTATCTTCATCCTTAACCTTATCTATGCTTTCTAAGTGAGGCAGGACTACAGGCGCTGCAGTTTTATAAAAAAACAGGTTGAGAGTCTTCTACCCCTTCTCCAAGAGTGGGCATACCACCCCAATCTCAACATTATCATCATTTTCTTCTTTACTTCCACTTCTAAAATCCATCTTTTCATCAATAAAGAAATTCGAATTTCCATCCCTCATTGAGGTTAAACTCTGTATCACTAACTCTTTACTGGCAACAAGAATATTAAATTCAGACGTGTTTCCCAAAGGAAGACCCCTATCAAAATTTTGTTTAGACACACCAGACATAGAGGGACTAGGTTAGGTAGATGACTCAAGAGCGTACTATAGCATAAGGTTGGGAAACAAATATAATAGGAATTGTAAAAGAGAGTATGGCGAAGTGTTCAAATCTAAGGACAAAGGATTTTATGAGATAATACTGGGATTTCAAAGGACAGAGTTTGATAGGCAAGGGGTAAGGAAACAACAACATTAGGGTTTTCAAGAAAAGTTTCTTCTCTTATAGTTGAAGGAAAAGAAGGAGAAGAGGGAACAAGATCTAAGGATGATGTTTCCATAGGAGCAAATCATTACAGGCCTCAATATTATGATAAAAGGATTGTTGAGAATCAGATGTTGTAGCAAAGGTTTCTTGGGAAGATACGGAAGAGAAAAAGAATGATTTGAATAAGAGATTTTTGGATATAAAATTGGAAAAAGAATAAACAAGGAAAGAAAATATATAAGGTTGAAAAGGCCTATCAGGTCCCTAAAAAGATACTTCTAATCGAATTAAATTGATTTGACAACGTTTAGAAAAAGGGGACAAGACATGTGGTAGTTGTGTCACTTCTATGAACAATCCAAGACAGTCATAATAATACTAACCTTAAGTATGAACCAGGTCCACCTTGCAGAATGAGTGATACTATTTGATCATTTCATCTCTCTTTTCCTTTCTTGCTGGGCTCTTGTGCATGTATACTTGAAATAGATACAAAATTAAGTTTATTACAATCATGCACAACAAATCGTAAATGATACCTATCCACTAAATCATAATCAATCAGGGTATTGAGTGGAATGTAAGATCAATTAGAGACCCTCATCAGCTCAAGCTTCAAATAATCTTTTTCAAACACATCTTTGCTTAATGGCTTGGAAAAAATGTCAGGAATCTGATCCTCAGTCTTGTTAAACTTCATGCTTATATTTCCTTTATCAATATTGTCTCTCAAGAAGTGATGTTTCACATTAATATGCTTGGACCTCTTGTGATGAGCTGGATTCTTTGCCATGTTAAGAGCACTGGTATTATCACATAGAAAAGGTATTGAGTTGGTTATCACCCTGAAATTCTTGAGTTGCTTCCTTATCTATAAGACTTAAGCACAACATGAGGTAGCAGCCACATACTCAGCCTTTGCAGTTCAAAAAGCTACTGAATTTTGCTTCTTAGTTCCCCAAGACATCAGGTAAGAATCGAGAAAATGAGCCATTCCAGAGGTACTTTTCCTGTCAACCTGGTACGTCGTATAATCAACATCAACATATCCTATAAATTCAAAAGAATCACCTGTAGAATAGTACAGGACCAAGTCCAAGTCTTTTTTAAGTACCTTAAAATTCTCTTAGTAGCCTTCAAGTTAATTCCTTTGGATCAACTTGAAATCGTGCACATATACCCACACTAAAAACAATATCAGGATGACTTGCTGTCAAGTACAATAATGAATCAATAATGCCTTTGTACACAATCTAGTTCAGAGAGCGACTAACTTCATCTAAATCCAGTTTTGCATTACTTCCCATTGGAGTATCTATTAGTTTTGCATCCTTAATTTTGAATTTTTTCAAAAACTCTTTGATATACTTCTCTTGACAATAGATGTTCCATCTCTTGACAATAGATGTTCCATTCAAATATTGCTTGATTTGCAACCCAAGAAAGAAACTCAATTCTGCCATCATCTCATTTCAAGTTTACTACTCATGAGACTTAAAAAATCTACACATAGTGATTCTGAAGTTGCTCCAAAGATAATATCATCAATATAAATCTGGATTTTAAGAATGTCCCTTCCTCTAGTTTTCATAAACAAGGTGTTGTCAATCTTACCTCTCTTAAAATCATTTTTAAGCAAGAACTTTGACAATCTTTCATACCAATATCTAGGTGCTTGTTTGAGTCCATAAAGAGCTTTGTCCAGTTTTGACACATGATTAGGATAATCAATATCTTCAAAGCCAAGAGGTTGTTTGATATACACTTCCTCTTTTAGATATCCATTTACGAAGGCACTTTTGATAACCATTAGAAACAATTTGAATCCCATGAAGGTAGCACAAAGGTTATGAAAATTCTTATTGCTTCCATTCAAGCAACTGGAGCAAAAGTCTCATCGCAGTCAATCCTTTCTTCTTGATCATACTCTTGAACAAATAGTCTTGATTTATTTTGACAATGTCACCACTTCATCAAGCTTATTCCTGAAGACTCACCTGGTCTCTATGATGATTCTGTTAGCAGGCTTAGGAACTAGATGTCATCCCTTGATTCTATCAAATTGATGAAGCTCTTCTTTCATGGAGTTTACCTAATTAGCATCCTTCGGGGCTTCTTTTACATTATTTTGCTTAATGGATGAAATAAATGCTGAATAAGCAACCATGTTTCTCATTTTAGATCTAGTTTGAATTCTGGAATCCAAAAAAGAAATAACATTATCAAGTGGATGTGAGGACTAATGTTTCCGGTCAGACTTCCTTAACACTTGATTTCCTTGTTCGGGTTCAGGTCATCACCAACAGCTTCCTGTTCGCAAATATTTTTCTATTCTTGATCCTCAGCAAGACCTGGTCCCTCTACAGAAGCTTCTACATCTTCAGGAACATTCATTTGTTCATCATTTTGATTTTCATTACTTTCACCATTTTGCTCATCAGAGATTTCATTTCAGTGGAATTATAACAATTCTTCAAACTCAACTTTATCTTGATCCTTTAATCTTTCAAGTTCACCCGACTCATCAAAGACCAAATGAACACTTTCTTCAACATATTCAGTCCTTTTATTAAATTCCCTGTATGCTTTGCTAGAAGATGAATATCCTACAAACACTCTTTCATCACTCGTTGCATCAAATTCGCCAAGGTCATCCTTACCATTGTTGAGCACAAAATACTTGCACCTAATTGGTCTTAGATAACTGAATTTAGTTTTTCTGTTATTGAGCAGCTTGTAATTAGGATTTTTGTTAAGGATAAGTCTAATCAAGCATCTATTAGTAACATGACATGTTGCATTCACAGTCTCTGCCCAAAAATTCTTTTGGAAGCCCTGAATCAATGAGATAGTTCTAGCAATGTCCACCAAAGTCGTATTCTTCCTTTCTACTACTCCATCTTGTTGAGGGGTTCAGGGAGCTGTGAAATTGTGATGAATACGATTTTCAGAACAAAATACATCCATCTTAGCATTTTGGAATTCTGTACCATGGTCTGACCTGATCCCTGCTAACTTGTAATTCGTCTTTGCTTGTATCATCTTTATAAAAATCACCAAGACTTCATATGTTTCATCCTTAGACCTTAAGAACATGGTCCAGGTGAACCTTGAATAGTCATCAACTATGACCAAGATATACTTCTTTCCACCTCTATTTTGAACTTTAATAGGTCCACATAAATCTATGTGAATCAATTCCAAGGGCCTTGTAGTGCTTACTTGCTTTTTCTATTTAAAAAAAGATTTGATTTGCTTACCCTTCACATAGGTTTCACAAACTCCGTTGTCAGCAAACTTCATCTTAGGTAAACCCCAAACCAGGTCCTTGTCCACAAGTGTATTCAACGGGGATGTACTAACATGACCAATGAGGTATGAACATTTTCTTTTCACTAGAACCAATCTTTGGTTTTAGCATGAGACAAGGTTTAGCTTTGACTTTCTTTGTTCTGGCATAATTCATGACGCTTTCCTCAGCCTTTTTGCAAGGAGAGCAATCCTTTTTAAGATGTCCATTTCTTCTACAGCGAATACAGAGAAGATTAATCCACAATCATATACTTGCTATGAAAATTATAAGGATTATCTTTTTTCACATAACCTAGACCCTTCCTATTGTTGAAATCATGATTTGTGAGATTATCTAAGATCTTTGAAGATGTAGTCCACTTTAAAGATATTCAATTCCTTCTTAGTCCTGACCAGGTCCCTTTCTAGAGCAGCATTCCTTTCTAAAGCTAAATTCAATTTCAACTTAGCATTTTTTAATTTTTCTTCCGATTCAAATTGTAAGTTACTGATTTCATTCTTCCATTTCAATTGAGTTGTGGATCCATTCATGAGTTTATCTTTCAGACTAATATTCTCAGAACCTAGGAAATTCAGTTTATCTTCCAAGTCAGATAATTGAGTTACTAAAAGTACTTTTTCATCTTGAAAAATCTCTAGAGAGTTGTTCAAAAAATCCTTTTCACTAGTTAATTCACAAAGAGAATCAATCAATACAGTAGCTAATTTTTTCAAGTTCTTAAGAGAGCGAATGTCAAGATTTTGTTTAAGATCATCAAGAGTTACCTCATTATCACCTTCATCCAATTTTTCCATGAAGGTAAACATTAAGTTGTACACATCTTCATAATCTTTGATAGCCAGCATTGAGGCATCACCAGGACATTCAGACTCATCAGAATCACTGGAGGAGTACCCCCACTCACTAAGTGTTTTCTTCACAATTTCATCATCAACATTTCTTTTGTTTTTTTGAGTGACTGGTCCCTCCTCTTATCTATATCTTTACCAATCTTGCCACATGACTAAGAAATGTCACCTCTCTCAATCAAAATTGTCACTTGGTAAGTTTTGTAAATAGTTGCCTATCCCTCAATGTTTGTAGAACTATTCTCAAGTGCTTCATGTGTTCTTCCTCATTGCAGGAATAAATCAGAATTTCATCCATTAAGACCACCACAAATGTATTTAGGCATGGTTTGAACACTTGATTTATTAGGTCTATAAAGATCGTCGGAGCATTAGTCAACTCAAATGACATAACTAAGAATTCAAAATAGCCATACCTTATTCGAAATATTGTCCTTGGGAATATCACACTCCCTTATCCTTAGTTAATGATATCCAAACTAGAGATTTATTTTAGAGAAGTAGTTTTTCTCTTGCAATTGATCAAATAAATCATATTTTCGGAATAGGATACACATTCTTTATGGTCAGCTTATTCAATTACTAGCAATCTATACACATCCGAAGTGATTCATCCTTTTTCCTCACAAACAACATAGGAGCATTGACATAGTTGGATAATAAACTCCTTTTCCAACAAGTCTTTCAATTGTTCCTTTAGCTCCTTATGTTCCACCGGGGCCATATGGTAAGGAGGAATAGAGATAGATTAGGTGTTCATAAGGAGACCTATGTCAAAATTAATTTCTCTTTCTTGAGGAGTACTAGGTAGGTCATTGAGAAATACATTGAGAAACTTATTTTTAATGGAGACTAACTCAAGAGTAGGAGTTTCAAAATTGGCATTCCTAACTCTCACAATATGCTTGATACACCCTTTTGCAATCAACTTTCGAGCTTTAATACATGAAATGAATAGGCCATTAAATACCAAATCACTACCCTTATATTTAAGAACTGACTCATTAGGAAATTGAAACTTGACCTTACAGGTTCTACAACAAATAGATGCATCTAAAGCATGCAATCAATCCATACCAAGAATGACGTCAAAATTGATCATATCAAGTTTAATAAGATAATAAGGAATAACATTATGAAAGAAGGACACTGGATAATTTCTGTAAACCTGTTTGACTAGAATTGACTCACCACAGGAGTATAAATCAAAAATGGCTCTAATAAAATTTTGGGACACATATCAAATCTTATTGTAAGAAAGAGAGTAAAAAAATGACAAGTTGGTACCCGGATCAAGAAATGCATATACATCAAAGTTAATGACCCATAATATACTTGTAACAATGTTGAAAGACTCCTTAACATCTTGCCTAACATGAAGGGCATAAAATCAATTATTGTATTAAACACCACCTTATTGAGATTAAGCACCTTGTTGCCCTTTCCCTCTTTGAGCAACTTTAACTTAGGGATGACTTTCTCTCCCCTTATTAGAAACACTAGGACTTTCGAAGAGTTTCCATCTCACCACATCCATAGCAAGCATTGTACCAATCAAGCCCTTGCCCACGTGATTTCTCCCATGTACCCACGAGTGTTTGTACTTCCACCTTCAGCTTTGGGGTAAGACACCCTATCTTTGTCATATGTTGATCAATAGAATGAGACGATCCTTACCTTGAAACTTTTGGCCTTTTCGAAAACGGTCATTACCTTCACCAGATTTTGAATTTGAGAATCCACCTTCAAACTGGCCCTCTTGAACTCTCTCACCCTTCTTTCTTTAAGGTTTTCTCCTTCAATTTGTTTGACATATGTCATAAGTTAAGAAATGTCCATCTCCTTCACAAGCATGACAGTTCAGAATTTCTTCACCACTAACTCAATTATACTCAAAATAAACTTACTCATTCGGACATAGGGATCAACTACCAAAGAAGGGGCATATTTGGACAACTTTGTGAATTTGATGGAATACTTTCTCGTACCCATTCCTTTTGCTTATAGTTAATGAACACCATCATATTTGCTTCCCTTAGCTCAAAGTGGAAGATGCGACCAGAAAAGTAAACTTGAAAGTTTTCCCGCCAATAGGACCTTCATCCATCCTCTTGGCCTTCCATTTAGTATACCGCACTTGAGCAACCCCTTTGAGTTGGTAGGCTACCAGCTTCGCTTTTTCTTTCGATGTCACCCTATTATAATCACCACCTTATACACCTCATCAATAAATTCTTGTGCATGGAGGGGGTGGGGGGAAGGAGGCTCTTTGTCCATCTTTGAGCCATGGAGGAGGGTTCATTCTTGCAAATATTTTTACTTTAAAAGTTAGGGTAGGCATATTGGAAGGAGTAACAACATCTTGGTTGGCTTGATTAGTCATTGCTTGAGCCAACATAGTAATAGGGGTCTAAAATTCTGCATTTATAACTTGCTTGGCTACAGGATCACGAGGAGATTGGTCCTCACTGGCATTGACTCCTCTTTACATATGCTCTTTTAGGAGGCATTCTCTGAAAATTGCAAAGATAATCATTAGAGCGAGAAGTCTTAAGGAAGATTACATGAAGCGACATAGATCAAGAAAGAAGTGCATATTCTCAAAATGCCTCATGGGCTCCTTCTCATAGGAATGGTGCACTTCACACCAATAAATAAGATTCTATTTTATGTGGCATGTTGGACTCTCTAGGAAACTTTAATATGTTAGGCTTTGATACCAAGTTTGTCATGACCCAAGCTAGGCCTGAGGCATGAAAGCAATTGAGATTCTTGAGGAAACTCCAACCTAACCTTCTTAGCAGATCATAAGAATTCATAGGTAATGAAATAGATAATTAACAAAGGGAAGATCAATAAAGAGGTCTCAAGCATAATGTCATAAGAAAAAAGGAATTAGACAATATAGACTTCATACATGATTTGTCCAACAATGCCTCTAATATACTAAGATTTGTAGGGGCTAAGACATGTTCTTAGCTCACCCTCAAGAAAAGTAGAACAAATAATAGTCTCATAATGTCTCAAAATGATAAGAAAGTAAAACTAGAATGTAGAAAGTTTCTCCTGGGAATCTGAGAACTCGCCAACAATTTCCTAAGTCAAGCCGAACTAGCTAGAAAAGTGGAAAGGAGTAGGACCACTTGTCCATACATTGTGATATAATATAGACAACAAATATGTGTTAATATATTTTTGAATATACTAGGAATATAGGCAATTCAATGCATGATAAAACATCTAGTGGAAAGATCAAGTAAAACATCAACATATGGGGAGCATTTTAAAATACAAGAATTTATGATAAAGGCTAATACACAAGTAAGCCATAAGTAAAGTCATGTAAAATATCATATAGGATCATACATATGTGGGATAAAATTATAACGACAATAAGACCACACAAGCTATAACATGGAATCCCAATATCTACCTTTACATCAGAGTAAAGGGAGCCTGCTTGCCAAGGTAGAACTATAACCCACTAAGCGAGTGTTATAAATTATAATGTTGTATGTGGATCTACTAGCTAGGACATATTGGCAACATAAACCTATAGTGGCAACGTAATTATAAGACAAGAAGTTTTACATAAGTACCTCGTAGGTTGAGCCTCCACCTCAAAGATCATGTGGTGCTAAGTCAAATCTCATGGAATACTTATCATAAAATCATACTTATTTAAGATTTATAAAACTTGTCATAATTCATAGTTCATAGTTTTCATAAACATATCATGTAGGAAAGACAATTTAAATCAAGTAATACAATCCATAAATCATATGTATTCTTAAAGTAACTTATTTTCATGAAACTTAATAATGTGGGTGCAGTCTTTTCATCACTACTAATCATATCTCAATTAAGAGTGTCATTGAGATCTTAAGTCACCTTAAGGTATTAGGTCTCTCCTGAGTCTTAAGTCACCCGTTTCATAAACAAACTTGAACACTTGTATTTGACATCATGACTTGTAAGCAAAAATACGATAAATTAAATGTAACTCATAGATAATCAAGTAGAATTGAATCAATTTTGAAATCATAATTATAAACGCATAATCAAGTATATGAACCCTAATGGCAAGAGACATAATTCACCTATAAATCTATAAGAAACATGCAATTTACCATAATCTATGCATAACTAAGTATGACATCACAATATAAATCAATAATCATGGAATTGGAGTTGAATCATAAAATACCTTCATTGTAATTAAATGAAACCAAAAAAAAAGAGAAAGAAATCGATTGGGATCTACGGATTAAAGGTATCCATGGATGACGACCCACAGATCTTAGGTGCAAATAATGGAAGAAGTATGAAAAATCAGTGTTGAAATTCTCTAGTGATGTTTGAGGAGGAAGAAAGTTGAGAGAACTCTAGAAATTTGGGGATTGGGTGAGCGTAAGATGAAATTAAAGGGATTTGAGATGATTATGGGTAGTTTATAGGGCCCAAATAATGTAGTTTAGAGCTTAGGGTAATAAAAGATATAAAAACCTCCTTAATGTTAATCTGTTAGACATGACCCATGGGATACATCTACGATCCATAGTTCCATTTACGGAATGTATAATCCATTCATGAAAATCAAATACAAAATCATGACCTCTGATGTCGCTCTATGAATCCTCTTTCTACGTCTCATAATTTCATGTAAAAGCCGTAATTACTCCTCATGAAATCAATGCACCAAACTCCTAACTACTGAAAATTGCACCTCAAATATACAGAACCTAACTTATTGTCTGTACAAACATCTATGGCTCGTGAAGAGCCCCGTGGTTCCCTCCATACTTAGTCAATTCGGCAAACTTCAGGACCCCATTTATGAACACAGTTCACGATCCATAAACTCATTCATGATCTATGAAGGGGTTTTGTCTTGTTGAATCCAACTTTTTCACTTTCTGAATCTCAACCCAAACAAGGGGTTAGACAGTTTGTTCAAAAAATGCGGTTGAACTTGGAAAAGATAATTTGACTTTGAACCTAGGAAAAAAGATTTTATGGAACCATTTGAATATTTACCGGAGAAAGTTGAATCTCAATCCCAAACATATCCACGACCCGTCAACCCTATTACGATCCATACAAGGCTCCAACTCAAAAAAGTTTCAGAAATTCACCAAGTTAGTAGCCCATCTATGATACCCATTTATGACTCATAGGACAGTTTATGAGTCATATATTGAGCTCATACAACCTGTATTAGAAGTCAGTTTCTGCAATTTTCTCCTTCTTCGAACTTCCCAACGTGCAGGGTATTACAACACTCATTGAATATTTTTGGTAAACGTCACAATAGGTTGCTGGCAATGTGAATTTTATTATTGCAAAGTAAGGATCCACTTCGATCTAATAATTTTTACACAACATAGTTTTTACACTTATGCTTTGGCAACTCTCTAATTTTTCACTCTCTTGTTAGTTTTCTCCCTTTCTTTCTTGCTCTTTTACTTGCTTTCTTGTTTGAATACTTACTCTTTTTTTTTTTTTTTTTTACTTGTTTTCTTTTAATACACATACAACTCAAATAGACCATTTTATTTTTGGGATATGGAAGGGATCTAGAGACCGTACATATTACTGTATTCTAGAATATCTTTAGCTACCTTTTTCTTGAATTATTCTTTCTAGAATATTTTTTAACTTTTCTTTCTAGGATACTCAGTCTAGATATTTTTCTTTAATTTTTTATAATTCTGGAATATTTTAAGTTCTTTTTTAAAATATCTAAAATATTAATTAAGTTGGTGATAAATTCTTAACAAGATTTATCTTGTTATCATGTAAATTAATCTTCATTGCATCTTCTTATAGTTGATAAAATTATTCCAATAAACTCCTTATTCAAGTTTGTGACGAATTCTTAACAAGATTTGTTATCACATAAATCATTATTATATCTTCTTATAATTGCTAAAATTCTTCAAATGAGCTCCTTATTCAAATTACATGATAACCACAAGATGTAAGATGTAGCTCATACATACTTCGCTTCATAACTTGTCATTATCATAATTGCATTACTTCTTAAAATTTTATGTAAATGTAAATTTACAAGAAATAAAATAAATTTTCTAATACTGTTTCAGTCATCAACTTCACTAGTCCAATCACTATAACCTCCTAATTTTTTTAAAAATAAAATTATTTACCATTCAAAGCTTTGGAAGGTAAAAAAATAAATGTATTTGACATACTCAACATGAGCTAAGAACATAAACTTTTTAAGTATTTATTTATTTGATATTAATTTTTTTATTTTATAATATTCTTCTCTCTTTTTTTTTCCCTTCCTTTCTATTCCCTTCAAAACTTTATTGGATTTAATTGATTAAAAACACACCCACAATCAGCTCACATCACTATTCAACCATCACTAACATAACTTTGTTGCCTTACTTTTTTTAGCAAAAATTTGATTCACCTTCTTTCAATCATAAATTTTATTTTTTGTGCATAGTATGATCACCAATCTTGTCACCTTCATATTTTTTAAAAAAAATCTAAAGTCAATTAAAATCATCTCTGTTTGTTTAAAGAACAACATAGAGAAGAAAACAAAATATTTTTAACAGTGAAATGATTTTAAAAATTGTGTCCAGTATATTTAATTTTGATTGAGGAATAATGGAGTGATTGTTGTGCGGAACGAAATGACAAAAGAAAATAAACAAAACAAAACACACAAGTTTTACGTGGTTCGGCAGTGTGC
>JAPFFP010044762.1:0-12147 GCA_026153255.1 Solanum medicagineum | reverse complement strand
CCTCTTGACGTGTAGTATCTGTTTTTATAGTGATTGATCGATCTGGGGATCGTTTGGATGTTTGAGTTGATTGAAATCTTGTTGGACTGCGGTTTCAGCATCGAGGTAGGTTCGAATAACTTTCATG
The DNA here is from genome assembly GCA_026153255.1 of Solanum medicagineum. Taxonomy (NCBI): domain Eukaryota; kingdom Viridiplantae; phylum Streptophyta; class Magnoliopsida; order Solanales; family Solanaceae; genus Solanum; species Solanum medicagineum. Next base: position 12,020 of record JAPFFP010044762.1, on the reverse strand, counting down.
GGACTGGATTAGAGTAATTGATTGATGTGCTATCAAAGTACAACACTTTTGATACTTAAAACTTGGAATTTTGTGTGTTCTCAATGCGATGATAGTGGGTTTTATGTGTTTTTATGTTTGATTTTGCAAGATTTTAAGGTTGGCATTGATTTTGGGAAGATTATGCAGAAGTTATTGATTTTCAGGATGTTGGAGACCCTTTACAGGCTGTGAAGGAGGTCTCGTGTACAATTTTAATCAGGGGTAGAGTTCTAAAATTTGTTCTACGAACATGCAGATGGGTCGTGAACCATTTTACGAGTCGTAGATCAAGTCTTGTGCCCTAAGGATCAGAGAAGGAGGACTTTCTGAAGTTTCATCAGACGAAACCCCCTACGGTCCATAAAACCTTTTACCGGTTGTAGAGAGGTATCATAGAATACGAGTACAGTTTTGCAGCAACAAAGTACGAAAGCGCGATTACGGGCCGTGGAACACTATACGGCTCGTAAAGCACCTGAAGAGGCGTGCCAACCTAGTTATCATATTTTGTTTAGGACATGTATTTTAATCATTATAAATAGATTTTTATCTTATTTTTCTTGGAGAGTTCAAATAGTTTGGAGAAAAAACAGTGAGATTAAGTAGAGAAAACATTGGAAAGTTTTGAGAAACACTTGTATTCTTAGCTTTGATCTTCTAATTACAATCTTGTGATTCTCACTGAAGCTTGGACTTATTTGTGCTTAATTCAATTATATAAGTGCTCTATTATGATATTCAAATTCATAAGTCTTGCATCTACACAAATCATAAGTAGCTAAATCCACAACTAGGGTTGTGGGAACCATGAAGAACTAACAAGGTAAAATCACTTAATTCATAATTCTTGAAAAGTATGCATGCATGTATTAATTAACTCTCTTCATTTTGCAAGTTTTCTAATGGTGGACAACATTAGAACCCACTTATATTACTGACTGGACCAAGGTAGTAATGAATAGGAAAAGAGATTAATTAATAGGATTTAATTGATGCATTCTCGTCTAATCAACCGAATTGGGCCAAGGGGAGGTTGTATAGGGACAATAGGTAAGGGTTAGTAATGTCACGCTGTGGAGATGGACCAAGTCATGTAGGGGAATTTGCCTCTCACAAAGATCAAATGGTTTAGTGAACTTAACTTATCGTCCTGCATGCTACACACTAGAAAAGAATTAGGTTATTCAGTGATACTGAGTTAGAGAATCATGGGGAACACAATACCCTAGTTTCTCTCCATATTGGTTTAAACACTTGTGTTAGTTAGGATCACTTTTTACTTGTTATTATAAACCCTGCCTTTAGGGAGATAAGTTGGTTCATACCCCAAATTACATAATTGAATTCTTCTTAGTCCATAGTATTCCCTTAGATTTTATTTGTTGATAACGACCGTTTTATCCTAAAAAAGGAGGTGTAAAAAGAGCGACATCATTGATCATGTTTATGTGGTAATTGTGAGACCTAGACTGGTTAATGAATAATTGTGATGATATGATGGGATATTGATGGAAATGCGATTTTGGTTAAGTCAAATTATGAGTAAATTGTGATCCTATAGATAAATTAAGATTAAGTTATGAGAATTGAGATGATTTTGGAGATGACTGTGATAAATTTGAGATTTATGAGCTTACTTATGTACTTGGGGAGCCCTATTCTATTAATATCCTGATTGTTGATGAGATAATAAGTATATGAGACATAGTGAGGACCATATGGTACTAGTTGATTCATATGATATTGCTTGTTTGATGTGATGGCTATTGTGTATATATCAGTTACCATCCATATTATTATTAGGAACGTTCTTGAAAGGATGCTCGATATGCACCTATCTTATAATTGACTAATTGTGTTGGTATACACGCATCTTATTATTGATTAGTTGTATTGATATGCACACATCAAATATTGGATTGGTTGCATTCACATGCACACATCTTATTGCATATGTACCATTTGAGATATATTCATATATTGTGACATTCTATTATATGGCCTGCGATGCCTTGAGACACTTCGTATGAGGCCTGATACGCCTTGATATTGAAATGACCCTAAAAACACCCGAAATATGCCTCGAAATGCCTGAAATTTTAAATTTCACATATCTCAAAATCCATTTGTTATTTCAAAAATCTGAATTCATATTCTTGTTCAGGGAGTCAAAATTAGGGGGCAAAGAGTCAATCCTGATTTTAAATCAACCATATCAAAATTCGAAAATCCCATGATGCAATTTCTAGTGAGGTTTTCCAGTCGCCTATGCGACACCCCTTTTCCTATTTTGGGAACTATTTTTTTAGTTCGGTCCAAGACTGCTAGGTCTTGGGCCTAAGTGTTCCTAAACACGTTTTTATCCATACATAGCCTTATTTCAGCCTCATATCATCCTAAACATTCCCTAATACTCACTCAAACACTTAGCCATATTTTCACTACCCAAACTCAAGTCCCAAACCCACATCCCAAGCTAAGGTTCTCCTTGAAGGTTCTTCTTCAAGCTTCAAGTCTCCATCTCCAATCTTCACTAAGATCATCTCTAAGCTATGGTATGTGGGTTTCATTCATGGGTTCCTTTCACCCATGATACCCAAGCCTCTTTTAACTCAAATTGCATGATGTAAAGTTGATTTACAAATGGGTCTTGCATACTATGAAATTCACTGCACACTATGTTAAAGCTATGTAAAGTTGTGACTGTATTGCTATGTTTTGAGCTATAAATCTTGAATATATTGTAAGATTTGGTAAGGGGTTTTGATGTATATTTCTTGAGGGTGTTGCAAGGTGTTGATTGGTGGTTTTACAATAGATTTTCTTGCATGATTTTATCTTTATATTTTATGGTTTTACACTAGCATTAGACACCTCGAAGTGTTTGATAAAATGTCCAGATGTAGTTTCTTGAGGAGTTGAAGGTCCAAAGCAAGAGATATGATATGTTTGATTATATGATGATGAAATGAGCTTATGTATATGATATACTCTATATAAAATGTTGCATTACACCATGCCCAATTCGGGGGGGGGGGATCTAAGAACCCGGATAACCGAGGGAAAGGTTAGTACTGCTCCACCTAGTGATGGGGCGACATCATCACTAACCGAGATGGGGATTCGTACTCATCAACCTAAGGAAGGTTTAGTACTTGTACACCTAGGTGATGGGGCGACATTATCACCAATCGAGGGAAGGGTTAATACTTCTCCCCCTAGGTGATGGGGTGGCATTATCACCAACAGAGTGAAAGGTTAGTAATTCACCACCTAAGTGATGGGACAACATGATAACTAACCTACCAAGGGGTTGTACCTTGGAAATCTAGCTTGGTCTATTCCATAAATATGATATTCCTATATGAGCATGAGTTATTTAAGCATGTTTTACTTGAGCAATGATTATACATGCCATATTGCTATATGATGACTATTGCCTATTATTATGCATTTTGATTATGACGTCTATCTCTTGTTGCATTACATCCTACATACTTAGTATATTCAAATGCACTAACGCATACTCTATGCCTACATGATGTCACCATGTAGGAACCGGTGCCTAAGTTGATCCTCCTCCTCTTCCTCCACGTGGCTAGTTCGATACTACTTAAGCTAGTTGGTGAGTCCTTCACTTTGGGGACCTTAGTCTATGTTGCTCTTATTATGTATTAAGACATTCTTCTTTATTGTCTATTTTGACTATGAGGGTGAGCCCGGTTACTTTGTCTTGGCCCCCGCTCTTATCTATGTATTAGAGGTGTTTGTTGGACATGTTATGTATCTATGCTAAAAGCCTTGACTCTATTTTCCTTGATTTCTATTGTATGAAAGTGTTTTTCCCTTTGCCCCGGTCGTCCCCACTTTATTATCTCTTGATGCATGATTTATTGCTTCCTCGATTAATGATGTGTAATGACAAGTTAAGAGGCTTTTTGGGGGCTTTTTGGGGTTCTTCATTCGCAGTGTCACGTCTAGGCCCTAGGCTTGGGTCGTGACAGATATACTTCTGATTATGGTTTGCAACGCTTTGAGATATTTGAGTACATGATCTACGATGCCCCTGGGTTCTATTTTGTAGCTTCGGCTCGATAGGTGTGTACATTTGCCCTGTGACGGTCATGATTCCACCTCATACATGGCTTGTGGATCTATTGCATTCATGAAGTGCATTGTAGCATTCATGGTATTTACTTTGTTTACTTGCACCTATTCATGTTTATATTGTGTACTAACCCTTTTGATGCAAGTAATAGGATTCTTCGTTATTGTATACTTATTTGATTTCTCTTACCTAGATGGTTGAACTTACTAGGTACATTTTGGTGTACTTACTACTTTTTTTCCTCCCTGCAGATAGAGCATAGGGACCTATACAGGGTAGTTGATTCAATCTAGTTGAGCTTTTCTGCACCTATCCAGATCTTATTGGTGAGGCTCAGACTTCAAGTCACCATAGATCTTTGAGATTTCTTTTATTATTTTCTTTTCAGACCTTGTTTTAGATATTATCAGCTTTGTAGTCCATTCGAGACAGTTGTATTTACTCTATTGTTCCACTTTTAGATGCTCTTATACTCATGACTTCAAGTTTTGGGATTGCTTATGTTATGTTGTGATTGTTTCCGCTTTACCTTATTTTCTATAGTTGTGACCCAATTTTAGGTCAAGAAAAGTTTGGTATCAGAGCTCTAGGTTCATTGGGCTTATGAGTCAAGAGAATGGTGTCTAGTAGAGTCTTCCAGATCAGTGTGTAGACATCCCTACCTATTTTTAGGAGGCTACAGGACACTTGATAGGAAAAGTTTTCATATCTTGCTTTCATTTGTGTGTTTCATCATACTATATGATTTGAAAGTATCTTATCTACTTCTTCAACACAGATGCCAGCTACTATATCCCATCGATTAGTGGGAGAGCCGAACTCAGCTGATTTGGCTCCCATTTGAGGATGAGGTAGGGTTCGTGATAGGTCTAGGGGTCAAGGACTTGTAAGAAGGGTAGCTCCATCTAGAGAGACTAAATCAGCTTCTCTAGAGCCTGTTTATAAGCTAGAGTAGCCTACAGATCCTGATCCTATTCCACTGCCCTCAACCCCAGATGCTACACCTTTTGTTCAGGAGTTTTTCTTGATAGTATTAGCTGAATTGGAGGGAGCACCTCTAGCCCTAGCTACTGTTGAAGTACTAATTTCTACAACATCGGTGGTTCTTTCTATGGCTCTATCTGAGCCAGCTATGATTCATGTAGGTCCTTATTCAGCTCCAATGGATCCTCTAATGACTGCTAGATTTCTGCCTCAAACATCTTGGTAGAATTTGGGTTCTCAGCTTTAGAGTTTGGCTATTGCTCCATTTATCACACCACCCTTATTTATGATACCACCATCTTCTGCCAGCCCAATCATGTCCACAGCTAAGCAGAAGTGCTTCGAGAGATTTGTACCATTGCCCCCCAAGGTTTGATAGAATCCCTAGGGATAGAGATGATGATTTCCTATTGGAGTGTCAGGACAGATTATGTAACCTTGCTATTCTAGAGTTGCATGGAGTTGCTTACACCTCTTAGCAGTTCACCAATGTAGCCAAGGAGTGATGAAGGTCATTTTTGGCTCGTCGACCTGTTGGATCTCCATATATGACATGGGAGCAATTTACAGGGATATTTTTGGAGAGATTCATTCCATATAGCCTTTCTGACAGCCACAAGAATGATTTTTGATAGGCTTCAGCAGAATTCTATGTATGTTTCTGACTACTAGGCCAGATTTCATACATTATGCAGATATATCTTGTCTAGCATCTACTAAGTTTGAGAGGATTCTGCACTTTACCAAGGGATTGACAAGGTATCTTCAGGAGGCTACAACTTTCTTGGTTCTAGCTAGAGGCACATTGCAAAGTGTAGTGGATCACGCTCGCATGATAGAGTTCATCAGGCATGAGAGATAGGGTGGTAGGAAGAGGTTCAACCAGTACGGCCACTTTAGTGGACACTCATCGCGTGATAGGGAGCTTTAGAGGCAAGGACATTAGGGCTGAGAAGTCCACGAAGCCATCACAACTTCTGACAGTATTGATAGGCCCTAATCTACTAAAGCGGGATGATAGTTACTTTGGTGCACCCAAGCATGGTGACTTTTCAGAGCATCCATCTCAGATGTACTAGAGCAAGGCTTGTTATCATTGTGATGAGATCGGACACTTGGCCCATCATTGTCCTCACCGTGCATCTCATGCTCAGGCTTCAGGTTCTCAACCAGCTTGTCCAGCTCCAGCACCGGCACCCAAGGACAAACCTCAGGCTATGAGGGGTGGTACTAGAGGGGTCGTGGTATAGTAAGAGGTGGTACTCCTGGTGGCCCACAGGCTAGTAGTGGGCATAGAGTTGGTTATTCTATTCCAGATAGAGCCTAGGTATAGGCCTCAAATGCAGTAATCACAAGTATAATTGTAGTGTGCCATCGTTCAACTTCAATTTTATTTAATCCATCTTTACTTATTCCTATGTGTTATCCTATTTTACTCCTAATATTGATATTATATGTGAATTGTTTGCCGATCCAATTTGTGTTTCCACCCCAGTAGGTGAATATTTAGTGGTGAATAAGGTATATCAGGGATGTATTGTGACGACTTTTATGGGGAGAGATTGGTGGTTGCCTTGATATTGTTGGATATGGTTGATTTCGATGTGATATTGGGCATAGATTGGTTGTCACCTTATTATTCTATTCTTGACTGCCATGTGAAGATTATAACCTTATCTTGCCCCGACATACGCCTGTTGGTGTTTACTGGAGCACCTAGCTCCTATCCTAAGGGTTTTGTTTCTTATATACATACTAGTCGACTGGTAGAGATGGGGATGCTTAGCATATTTGGGTCATGCTCAAGCCTATTCTTATGAGCCACCATGATTGGAGACTGCCAGTGTCGCTAGAGAGTTTATGAATATATTTTCGACTAACCTACCCAGTGTTCCTCTAGACCGTGATATTGATTTGCTATTAATGTGGAGCCAGGCACTAAGCCCATTTCCGTTGTCCCTTATTGAATGGCCTGGGATGAACTGAAGAAACAATTAAAAGATTTATTGAAGAATGGATTTCCCTGAGGCGCTCTTCTATTATTTGTGAACAAGAAAGATGGTACTATGCATATATGTATTGACTATTTCCTGTTGAACAAAGTGACTATTAAGAGAAAGTACCCTTTGCCTCGCATAGATGATCTTTTTGACCAGTTATAGGGTGCCTCAGTGTTCTCCAAGATTGATTTGAGGTCCGACTATCATTAATTGAGAGTTTGGGAGTTTGGCATCCCTAAGACAGCTTTTAGAACTCATTATGAGCATTATGAGTTCATGGTTTTGTCGTTCGAATTGACTAATGCCCTGGATATTTTATGAAGTTGATGAACCGAGTTCAAGCCCTATTTAGACATCTTTGTGATTATGTTTATCAATGAAATGTTGGTTTATTCCAAGAGTGAGGTCGATCATTTTTAGCAGTTGAGGATCGTACATCAGAGACTGGGGGAAGAGAACTTGTATGAAAAGTTCTCAAAGTGTGAGTTTTAGCTTGGGTTTGTGGCTTTCCTCGAGCATGTGGTGACTAAGGAAGATATTATGGTTGGTCCAGCCAAAATGGCAACTATTCATGAGTGGGCTAGACCTACTTCTGTGACTGAGATTCAGATTTTCATTGGTTTGGCTGTGTATTATCGACGATTTATTCAGGGATTCTCCTCTATAGTATCCCCAGTGACTAAATTGACTCAAAACCATGTGGCATTTCAGTTTTCGGAGTAGTATAAGGCGAGCTACAAAAAACTCAAGGATTTGTTGATTTCAACACCGATTCTTGCTTTACCCGAGGAAGGAGTGCCATTGGTGGTATATTGTGATGCTTCTGGTGTGGGTAGGGTGGTGTTTTAATGTAGAGGGGGTAGGTGATAGCGTATGCTTCTCGACAGTTAAAGGTGCATGAGAGAAACTAATACCTAGGACTTGGAGTTGGCTGCGGTTGTATTTATGTTGAAGTTGTGGAGACACCATCTTTATGGGATGCATTGCAAGATCTTTACTGATCACTAGAGTCTCAAATAAATCTCTTCCCATCCTAATTTGAACATGAGGCAGCATAGGTGGTTGGAGTTTCCTAAGGACTATGATATCTCAATTCTATATCACCACGAGAGGTCCAATGTAGTGGCAGATGCTTTGAGCCGGAAGGCAACTAGTAAGGAGAGTTTGCCATCCTTGAGGGCTGAGGAGAGACCCTAAGCTTTGGAGGTTCAGTTGCTTGTTAAATAGATGGTTTGTTTAGATATTTCTCCTTCTTAGAATATATTGGCACTTGTTGAGGTTAGATCTTCTTTTTTTGATCAGATATGTGCTCATCAGTTTGAGGACCCCAGTTATACATGATTCATGACAAAGTGTTGAGAGGTGAAGCCAAGGTGGCTACTATTGATTATAAGGGCATATTAAGGATAAATGGTAAGTTTGTGGGCCTAAGGTAGGATATTGGGTAAGATTGATATTAGAGGAGGCCTACTGTTCTGCATATTCTATCCATTCGGGTGTGGCAAAGATGTATAATGATCTAAAACAACATTATTAGTTATAGTAGAGACATAGATGAGTTTGTGGCAAAGTGTTTCAATTGTCAACAGGTTAAGTATGGCACCAGAGGCCCGGTAGATCAATGTAAAGGATTCCCATTCCTGTGAGTAAGTGGTAAAGAGTGACTATGGATTTTGTTATGGGTCTACTCATGGCCTTGGGCAAGTTTAACTCAGTTTGGTTGATCGTTGATCATTTGACCAAGTCAGCACACTTCTTATCGGTGAAGACTAGATATAGTGCAGAGTTGTTGGCTAGGTTTTATGTATGAGATGTAGTCAGCTTGCATGGTGTGCCAGTGTCTATAGTGTCAGATAGGCAATCAGTGTTCATTTCACTTTTTTTGCAGGCTCTACAATATGATTTGCATACTAGAGTGGATTTGAGTTTAGTTTTCCACCCCAAACTGATAGACAACCCAAATGCACTATTCAGGTGTTAGAGGACATGTTACAAGCTTGTGTGATAGATTTTAGGGCTTGGTGGGTGATACACCCAAATTTACACTCCAAAAGGAGTAGTAAAGCGGTCGTTGATCAAATATGGAACTCAACAAGAGTTGAGGTCGATCCCACAGGGAATGTGTGAGCATGAATCTATTAGCACCCTTTTTCAGATGTAATATCTCTTTCAAAAGTAAAAATACATAAAGTAAATGGGGATTTTTCATATTTTCAAACTAAATGATTGAAGTAAAGTAATGAAATTGTATAAAGACTACTGGATTTCAAACGATTAATGCCAAGCTTAGATTGTGTTCCCCATGACGTTTGGTACGATAGCCAAATCTATGTGGTAAACCCGTTCATGATTACGTATGCAAGATCAAACAAATTATATATTACCTAATTCACCTTTCAGTCCTTCTTAGATGCATTTTATTCATCACCTTCCAGTCTCAGAATGTATACTTTTCAACCTTTGCTATAGACCTCAGAATACTCACCTTCCGGTCTCAAGCACTTAGACTAGGTTAAAAACCCCGAATTTTTGTCATAGAATTATTTTCTTAATCACTACATCCCTTCCGGGAATGTAATGAATATAGGCTTACCCTAATACGTTGACTCATTAAAGAAGAAGTTAAAGTGAAGAATACTACGATATATACGATAATCAATCCCGAGATTCACTCTAAATTTGTCTATCTTATTGATTTGTCATGGTTCCCACAACCTTAGTTGTGGGTTTAGCCTTACAATTCAAGAAAGATAACCCACAACAATATAAAGAATTCATAATAAAGAACTTACTATTGAAGAAGTAATGAATCCACGGATTACAATCTAAAGCTAGATAATTGGAATCCAAGAGTTCAATAATAATAAATGCAAAATAGTGTTCTTTCGTGTTCTCTGTCTGCAGTAGTCAAAGACTGCGTAAAACAAAAATAAAAATCATATATATATATAAATAAGGAAAAACCTAATCCAACTTAAAATAGGAAAACTAGCGTCGGCATGGGTACGAGCTAGTACACGACCCGTGAGGTTCCAAACGAACCGTAAAACAGTCTATGAATCAACATTTGGTCTTCAAATAATGTCCTCTCTTCATGTGTAGGGGCATGGATTGTGTTAGGATTAGGTCCATGACCCTTGCCTTCATGCTTTTCTATGTTGTCCACTTGGCTCCTCAGCCTCACGACCCATGTCATGGTCCATGGTTGGTCAAGGGCCCGTGACAGGCCTCGTCTCTCACCACTTGTATAATTTTTGTAAATTTTGACGGTGACTCCTCTGCTTCACGTCAACTTGGCGCCATATGACATGGTCCGTGTCAATTTTCATGGCCCGTGAGAGGGACCGTGAGACATGCTTGGTGCATTTTTGCTCCAGTTCCTTTGCCATGTTTTCTACCTATGTTCATCACGCCAAGTATAAGCCCACGGTGGGCCTCATGGCTCGTGGAGTGACACACAAATCGTGAAGGCACCCATGGTCCTTCACTTGGTTCCATTTTTGCTTCGTTTTCCTGGGCCACACCCATGTGGCCTCTCACTCTTCGTGTGATGCTACACGGGCTGTGGAGGCCTCCATATGCCAACACTTGAGCTCTTTTTCATTCATTTTCTTGTATTTCACCCACTCCTCCATGCCTTAACCACTGTTCCTAAAAAATACCAAGAACACACATAAAAACAATCACTTTTATTGAGAACATGCAAATATTCTTCGGTTAAAGCGTTATAAGCGTCATATTTCTACGACTCATCAACACCCTCAACTTAGAATAATTGCTTGCCCTCAAGCAATGATGACTCAAACCAACAAAGCATAAATACAAGTGCTTAATCAGAACTATGGATAACCCCTCAATTTTAACACATATCCCCTGAAAATATGCTTAAAAATGTGCTCACACCTTAAACAGACCCATATAGATTAAGGTAAACACCATACCTGTATGGTCAACCCACATCAGCTTGGGAAAAAAAGATAAGCCAGTCGAATTAGCAACTAATTAGTACAAATATAGTGCCCTCACTACAAAGAAGTATCACTCACAACATAAGAATGTAAAACAAATATTAGAATGTAGGCACTCACTCACACAAGTGACTTTTGATGGACACACAAGTATTAACTATATGCTTGCCCTTATTTTCACCACCTTAACTCTCGAATGACCATTATAGGATCACATTAGGACTTTTGCGGCTTGTAATGTAGGCTCGGGCTAGGGTAAGGTACACTTAGGATTGAGGTGACTAATTGGCCCCTCCAAGACACTACTTTGACGCAGCCATCTACTTTCGACCTCCAACTCTTATTGCCCCTAAATTATTTTTTCAAGTTTCTTTGCCATGGAGAGTGATTTCTGTGCTCATTTACTCACTTTCTTTCTTTTCTTTTTCGTTCTTTAGTTTTGCTCACGGTCAACTCCCAACTTTTTTCTCCTTTTATCACCTGGCTCTTTTCCATACTTATATTCTATTTTTCCTACAATAGCCACCCTCAACTTAGGCTTTTGGCGTAGGCTAAGGTTCACAATATCTTTCTAAAGTACCAGGTCTAGTGTAAGCCACCTTCAACTTAGGCTTTTGTCCTAGGCAGAGGTTCACAATGTCCTTGAGAGACCAGGGCCAAAGTAAAGATCAACAGATAGATAGGGAAGGTGAGATAGGTGATTACAAAGAAAAGGTGTATTCAGGCTCAACTTTTGGTTCAAAAGAGACAACTGTCATTTGGTTAGTCAGTTTTTGGCTAAGTGACTATTCAACAAAAACGGCCTAAGATCACATCCTAATCCAGGCATTCAATTGTTTCGGTAGGACTAACTAGGCAAGTTCTAGCTTACAAGTGTATCAACTGACTTACGCAAATAAGCTCACACATACATGGCACATCTTCTACACTAGTTAGCAC
>JAPFFP010044761.1:0-12147 GCA_026153255.1 Solanum medicagineum | reverse complement strand
TCTCTCTCTCTCTCTCTCTCTCTCTCTCTCTCTCTCTCTCTCTCTCTCTCTCTCTCTCTCTCTCTCTCTCTTTCATGAGCCTAAAAGATCTCTTCTCCTTTGCCTTTTTCACCTAGCTCAACATAGAACCGTTCAAACACTGTTGTCTTAGACTGTGACCACTCTCTTCGCTTTTGTCTTTGCCATCTTATGATATCCTTAAGACCATTTTTTATCCTCATCCATGCACTCCAACCACTTTGTATAGGAAATCTGCTTAGCATTAACTTTGCCTTGAACTTCTCCATTTCACAACTAATTACCTTGACATCCACCAAAGCTCCCTATCAACACGCCTAGTACCTTACTAGCTATTTTTCTAATGCAACCAACAGTAATGTCCCACATGGTGTTCACATCTCTGCTACTACTTTAAGCCCCCAAACTACTCAACATTTCACCCATCACCCAAGAAAGTGTAGGAGTCAAGCCTAGAGTTGGTGATTTGATACAACTGATTTTACATGATTCTTATGATTCCAGATATTCTATTGACCTAGGCACAACAAAGATGTATTGAGATTTGAGGCAGTATTACTAGTGGGATGGTATGAGGAGTGATTAGTTGATTATGTATCCTATTGTCTTAGCTATAGTAAAGGCAAAGTATCAAAGACCCAGTAGAGATCTTCAGAGATTTCCCCTTCTCGAGTGGAAGTTAGAGCAAATTACCATGGACTTTGTTATGGAATTGCCTCAGACTTTCAAGGTTATTGATAGTATTTGGGTCATCGTTGATCAATTGACCAAATTAGCACATTTCCTCCCGTACAATGCTGAGCGATTATCCTATATATATATATATTCAAGAGGTAGTGTGTCTTCATGGAGTACCAGTGTCCATTATATCATATTAAGGTTCACAATTTAACTCCAGTTTCTCGAGAGCTTTTCAGAGAAAGTTGGGCACCCGAGAGAAAGTTGGGCACCCGAGTTAACCTAAGTACAACTTTCATCCACAAACCAATGGCCAGTCAGAACATACTATCCATGTCCTTGAGGATATGCTTCAGGCCTGCGTATTAGAGTTTGGCAATTAGTGGGATCAATTCTTGCCCCTAGCAGAGTTTGCGTACAATAACAACTATCACTCCAACATTTAGAGGGCTTATATGGTGGATGTTGTCACACTCCTGTTGGTTGGTTTGATTACACAAAGCCTAGATAGATATGGTACAAATACGCTTTAGAAGGCTCTATCCAATGTTAGGGTGATTCATGACAAGTTGAGGACAACCCAAAGTCGGCATCAAAGTTATGATAATTGAAGACGTTGCCCTATATATTATGATGTTGGTGATCAATTATTTTTACAGGTATCACCCTTAATAGGGTTGATGAGATTCGGCAAGTGGGGTAAGCTTAGCCTCAGTATATTAGGCCATTTGGTATTTCTAGGAAGCCACCTGGGAGAACGAACGAGACATGCGAGGGAAGTACTCCAACTTATTTAAGTCTTCAGGTATGCCCTTATCCTTACTTTCGTGGACAAAAGTTCTTTTTCATAATGGATGTTGTAATGACCACCCAGGTCATTTCAATATGTTTCCATCTTTTACGGTGGTTAGAGTATTCCTATAGTGACCCCAGGTAATTGTGACCTGCTGGCACTGGTAGCTCAGACGCCTAGTTATTTGTTTGGATGTGGATACACTATATGGACCACTGGTCCTTCAGTACACTTCTAGTAGACATCTCACCAACCACAACAGCTTTACAGGCTGTATCCCATGACCAGCTTCAGCAAAACACCCTAACGGTCTACTTGGTCCTTCACTCAGTTTGTTAATTATCAAAACATAAAACACACAATGTACTCGATGAACTTAACAATTTCTCCCTTTTTTATGATGTCAAACTATGCCCCATTGTTCAGCCTGTTCCCCATGAACTCATGCTCCCCCATAGCTGTTATTCCCCCTGAATATGATCACAATCTTCCCCTGTTTAGCATCATTAAAAGGAAAATAGTAAACCAATATAGGATCACAAGCAGAAAATACCAGGCACTCGAGTAAGCATAATGTAATCAAAGTCATAGAAAATTGAGAACATGAAGTAGACAAGATATACACAAATAGAAACCATTTTCATTGCTTTAAGAATTCCATTCATAACTATTCATAATAAAAAACATGAAACCATTTTCATTCCATTAAGCATTCCATTCATAACTATTCACAATAAAAAACATGAACTAGCCAGACCTGGGCCAAGACCATATCATCAAAAAAACAACTTCAAACATAAGGACTAGAGACAAGGACATTTAAACAAGGGGGGTACAAAAGCGGGAAGCCTAGGAACTAGAGGACTTGGAGGCAAAGGACTGGATTAGCTTGGACATGCTTGGACTATGGTCCCTGTGTGCATCCAGAAGCTGCTGGGTGAGGGACTTAACCTCCTTGGTCAGTTGGGCATTTACTTCCCTCAGCTCGATCATCTCAGTAGAGTTAGGTCATTCTCTAGAGCCCTGAGCCAACTCAACATTTAGCAAAGTAAGTTCAACATCCTTCTTGTCCAAGGCTACAGTCAGGTCCTTCATTTGTTCCCTCAAGGCTTCATTCTGATCCATTAGTTAAAGACATAGGTAATTTCTTACCACCTGCCGTGAGGTCACCACACTCACATTCCACTAGTGTATTGTGATACAACTACTGCTTTATGGTCCCTACTACCCCCTTCTCAGTTCCACCCCCCAATACTCAAACACCATGTTGAGTAAAAAGCCATAGGCAAACTATGCTTCCTTTTGCCATGTTGAACACCTTAGTCATGTGTTCCATCACCAGTGCTAGTAGATTTATTTCTACCATGGTGCTCAATTTTTCCATCAAATGGAGGTCTGCCATTTTGTTTGTGGTCCTATTCTCAGTACTTGGTAGTAGAACCTTGTTGACAAATTTGAAATACTACAGATATTGCCCCTTGAGTAGCTTCTTAGAGACGGCTGAGGGGTTTAGATTTTTCAACTTCCCAGCCTCCTCTATGAAACTCTCTAAGGCAGATTTGTCAACCACAGATCTGATCCCTGCATTCTTCACCTACAGGATTTCACTCAAACTATCCTCATCTATCTTGAAAGAAATGTCCCTTACATTGATAATAAAACCACCATTTTCCAGAATCTTGATATTCAGGTACAACTCTCTCACTTCCATTCATGCAAAAATGGCACCAGCCACTCAAACAGATGCCCCAATCCCTCAAATTCTATAGCATCTACTAACTCATGCATCCCTAGGCTATTCTTTGCCATAGGCTCCAATACTCTCCCATCTAACACCTTTTGATTCTAAAGCAGATTGAGTCTCTGGTCCCTGGTTAGAACCTTTTCTATTTTTCTCTTTTTCAGTTGTGAACCTGGTCCCCTAGTGGAAACGGGGTCACTCATTTTTCTCTTGGTACTCTCCTTCTTCTGAACTTCTGAGTCTTTATCCTTTTTCGGTCTCTGACTCAGATCACCTACCTCTTCTTTTGACTCCATCCAATTAATCTCTTGTTCTTCTCCAACATCGATAACTTGATCCTAAGGTATGTCCTCTTTAACAAAAATGCTCATCCTCTGTCTTTTCTTATATGCATGTTCTTGTTTACCTTCCTTCATCGCATCACCTAACAACTTCTTTTTTGTCCCCCTGGTGGTGTAGCTCCGAACAACCACAACAATTTCCTCACTCACCTTTTCTTTGCCTTTGTCCATTCTAACCTGGTCCCTAGTAGGAGCAGGAGCAGAAGGGACTTCAGGCTTTTTAAACCTCCAGGACAACGGTCTACCATCCTCCTCATCATCGTCATCTTCTTCTTTTTCTTCTTCCTCAACAACATTTATTAGCCTAACTTCACTCACAAGCGTTTGATCATAAACTGGCTTACCCAAAGCCAAGGTGGGATCAAGAGAAGTTGGTTCCTCTCTGACACTTTGGTCTCCATCCTTCAACCCTAACAAATTTTTTGCAACCCATTCTGTTCCTTCAGCAAGTATGTTTGATTCAGCCCATTGTCCTCTAACAGAGCCCCCTCAAAATGTTTCTCGGATAGGGAGGAGGAAGTATGTCCCAAAAGAGAGGTGTTACCCTGTTCCTATGTGATAGTAAGAGAAGGGTCTACAAGGTTTAAGTTAGGCAGTGCATGGGTGATTCAACCCCAATAGGTACAGACTCAGAAAGAGTATGAAGGGCTGGAGAAGAGGATGTAAGGCCTTGGGGAAGAGGATGAATTTCATCGGATTTTACTAGAGTATGTAGAGGTGTGGATGGTGGTGTATTGATATTAGGAGATGGTATGGGCTCATCCTCTACACCTATTAAAGTAGAAGATTTTTCAGAACTTGTAGACATGGTGAAGAATAGAAGGGGACTTTGAAGAAGTTGAGAGAACATAGGAAAGTATAGATACAATGTTTGCGGACATTTGGAATAGATGTGAGTCAAAAATGATGGATGAAATCATTTTAAAAAGGGAGGGAAAAGAAACATCCAGTTCCTGATTAGTTGCAACTCTTCAGGGTTAGGGATGAAGTGACGTCAGTTCAGGGAAAAGTTGAATCGACATGACAGGTCCTGAGTGTCCATATTAATGAAGTAAGATATTATGATCAGAATACTAACCTGGTAGTGAGTCAGGTCCCTGAGTGATCCTTTTCTAGTTCTAATCTTCAAGTCCTATGAAATTGTCAATTTTGCTAACCTGCAAAGTATAAGATGACATTTAATTGATTGTGAATAATTTCTTAGATACCTATTTAGACCTTTTTACCCATGGATGTAGGAGAAAATCACAATCATCTTGATCCTTCATGCTTCTGTTTGATCAAAGCCAGCTTCAGCCTATTTCTTTCAAACTGGTCCCTGCAAAGTGGCTTAGTGAAGATGTTATCAATTTCATCCTCTGTACTACAAAACTTCATGCAAATGTTTCCTTTCTCCACCTATTCCCTGAGAAAATGATGTCTAACATGAATGTGCTTTGTTCTTTTGTGGTGAACTAGATTTTTTGCATGTTCAAAGCACTTGCGTAATCACACATGAGGGGAATAGTGTTTGGTAATATTCCAAAATCTTCCAATTGTTGCTTGATCCACAGTAGTTGTGAACAACAACTAGTACTAGCTACATACTCATCCTCTACTGTAGATAGTGCCACTAAATTCTGCTTCTTAGTCGCCGATGAGATTAGTGAAGACCCAAGAAAATGAGCCATTCCTGAGGTGCTCTTTCTGTCACCAGGTACCCTGTAAAGTCAGCATCTGCATATCCAACTACATCAAAACAATCACCAGCAGGATAATATAGAGCTAAGCACTCAAAGCCTTTGAGATATTTGAGAATCCTTTTAGCAGCCTTCAAGTGTGATTCCTTTGGACAGTATTGGAATCTAGCACACATGCCAACACTGAAGATTATATCAGGTCTTCTTGCATTTAAGTATAAGGGTGACCCAACAATTCCTCTGTACATGGTTGCATTTACCAAGTTACCAGCTTCATCAACATCTAGTTTAGCACTTGTTCCCATATGAGTGTCAATAGGCTTAGCATCAATCAACTGGTACTTCTTAAGTAGGTCCCTGATGTACTTTTCTTTAATGATAAAAGTACCACCTAGAGTCTACTTAATCTGTATCCCAAGAAAGAAACTTAGCTCACCCATCAAGCTCATCTCAAACTCACTTCTCATCAGGTCCCCAAACTCTGGACAGAGAGAGTTTGTAGTGTCCCCAAAGATGATATCATCAACATAAACTTGCACAATCTGTAGATTCTTTCCCTTAGTCTTCAAGAAGAAGGTGTTGTCAAGCTTACCTCTCTTTTATCCATGACTTAGCAAGAACCCAGAAAACCTCTCATACAAGTCCCTAGGAGCCTGCTTCAACCCATACAAAGCTTTATCTAGTTTCATGACATGATCTGGAAATTCTACATTTTCAAAACCTTGTGGTTGCTACACATAGATTTCTTCCTTAAGGTACCCATTCAGAAATACATTCTTAATATCCATTTGAAATAGTTTGAACTCCATATAAGTGGCTAAGGCAATTAGTATTCTAATTCCTTCCATTCTGGCAACTGGAGCAAATGTCTCATCATAATCTATTCCTTCTTCTTGATTAAATCCCTAAACCACCAATATGGATTTGTTTCTGGTGTATCATCCCATTTTCATCCAGTTTATTCCTGAACATCCATGTGGTCCCTATCATGGTTTTGTTTGAAGGCTTGGGAACTAGATGCCATACCTTGCTTCTTTCAAACTGAAGCAGTTCCTCCTGCATAGAGTTTACCCAATCAGCATCCTTGAGAGCTTCCTTGACATTTTTGGGTTCCATGGAGTACACAAAAGCATCACATGACACCATATTTCTAGTCTTGGATCTGGTCTAAATTCCAGAGACTAAAGGAGAGATTAGATTATCCACAGGATGAGATGATTGGTGTTTCCATCTAGATGTCGTAGCAGCAGATTGACCCTGACTTCTAGAGATACCAAGATTATCTGGATCATCTTGTTGAGCAGTACCATCTACCTGTGAGCCCCTTGCAGAAGCACCTGGTCCTTGTGAAGACTCTCTATGTTCATCACCATCATTTCTTCTATTGTCAGGTGGTACAACTTTATCAATTAAAGGATCATTGATCATCCTGTCCTATTGAAGTTGGAGTATCTCATCTAGGTCTGAGTCTTCACCCTCATTGATGTCTTCATTTCTCCTGACTCATCAAAGATGATATGAACAATCTCTTCAATGCAGAGGGTTCTTTTGTTGAATATTCTATAAGCCTTGCTGCTAGTAGAGTATCCAACAAACACACCCTCATCACTTTTAGAGTTGAATTTTCCAACGTTCTCCTTGCCATTTTAAAGCACAAAGCCTTTATAACTAAAAGCCCTCAGGTGACTGATGTTAGGTTTCCTCCCAAACAAGAGTTCATAGGGAGTCTTGTTCTTGAGAGACCTTATCAGACACCTGTTAGTGACATAACAGGCAGTATTGACAGCCTCAACCCAGAAACTCTTAGCCAGTCTAGAGTCGATCAATATTTTTCTTCCTTTTTCCACCAGAGTTTTATTTTTCCTCTCCATAACTCCATTTTGTTGAGGAGTTCTGGGAGCTGAAAAATTATGGTGAAATACTATGCCCAGCACAAAAGCCATCCAGTGTTGAATTCTCAAACTCAATACCATGGTATGATCAAATCCCAATAATTTTTCTTCCAAACGGATTCTAAAAAATCTTAATGAGGTTAATCAATAGCTCAGCAGCTTCATCCTTGGATCTTAAGAACTTTACCCTAGTATATCTTGAGTAGTCATCAACTACCACCATAATGTATCTTTTTCCGCCCTTGTTTTGAACATTCATAGGACCACAGAGATCAGTATGAATAAGCTCAATGGGTCTAGAGGTATTTACTTCATGCTTAGGCTTGAATTCTCCCTTTGTCTGCTTTCCTTGAGCACAAGTGACACACACTTTGGAGTCTCTGAAGTTCACTTTTGGTAAGCTACAAACCAGGTCCTTGGATACTAGCTTTTCAGTAAGGAGGGATTGATATGACCAAGTCTCTTGTGTCACAAGTCACATGAATCATCTTGGACTTTTTAGACATGTCAGATTGTCCTCCTTTGTTGTTCTCAAGTCAGCCACATACATGTTTCTGCACCTCATAGCTGTTAGCACCACTTCATTAGTGGACAAATTTGTGACTGTGCATTTGTTTGATAGAAACTTGACTCCATTTCCTTTGTCATAGATTTGAGACACGCTAAGAAAACTGTACTTTAATCCTTTAACTTAGTATACATCTTCAATAGGCTTCTCAAAACACTTGCCAATCTTTCCTATGCCTATGATATAACCTTTCAGACCACCACCAAAAGAGACACTGCCCCATTCAAATTCATTCAATGTGAGGAAGTTTTTAGTACTTCCGGTCATGTGCTTTCAACATCCACTATCCATATACTAGAATTGACTGCCTTCTCCAGACTTTTCATGTAAGTGATCAGAAGTTAGTTTCAGGAATCCATTTTAATCTGAGATCCCAATAAGTAGATAGAGGCCTACTTACAAACTTTCTGGTCCAGTTGGGAAGAGGTCTGATCCTCAGTTTATGTTTAGGAGCTGGTCCTTCCTTCACCTTTTTCTTTTTTGAGTGCACAAACTTCTGTTTATTTAGAGTTCTCTTAAGAACTTCACAGCTATCCTTAAGATGACCATTTCTTCCACAATGCAAACATAAAAGAGTCTCAGAAACATATTTGTTGTGGGGATTATAGGGAGGGTGAATCTTGTTTACATAGCATAGTCCTCTTTTTTCTGAACCCCAGCTGCTCGACATGTCTCCCAGAAGTTTGGAAGATGTAGTCCATTTCATAGATTTGGTCAAATCCTCTTTAACTTTTATCAGGTTCCTTTCCATCACATTATTTCTCTAAGGCTAAATTTTATTTCAATTCAGCCACCTTCAGCTTTTTCTCAAATACTTGTTCATCTTCAGTTATTTTCCTTTTTAGTTTAGCATCTGACTGATCATCAGATTTCATCAATCTTAACAATTCATTATTTTCAGTTTCAAGAGCTGTCACTTTAACTTTAAGATCTGACACTTGGGTAGTTAAAACAATTTTTTCATCCTGAGATACATCTACAGGTCTTTCTTAGTGGTAAATTCATAGATGGAGTCAATGAGCACACAAGCTAGTTTTTTCATCTTTCTAGTAGAGTAAAGATCTAAGTTATCTTTTAGGTCTAGTAATGTTACCTTTTCATCATCTGATGAGCCATAAAGGCAAACAGTCCATCATAGATTTCATCATCATCCTTCACTGCAAGCATGGATGAATATTCAGTTTGTTCTTCATCTTCAGATCCACTAGAAGAGTTTCCCCAGACGCTAGTGCCTTTATCATGATCCTGTCAGCAGCAACCTTCTTCTTATACTTGTCTGGAACCTGGTCCTTCCTTCTGTCTTTGCAATATCTTTGTCCATCCTTAAGATCACCTTTTCCATGAGGGCACTCTCCAATAAAGTGTCTTGGTTTACCACAACTATGACATAGGTAAGCATTTCCATAATGCCTACCAACATTTCCTTTCTTTGCCAAATCATGACTTTTTATGACAAATTTCATGAATTTCTTGGTGAGATATGCCATATCTATACCATCAATCTCCTCATCACTTTGAAATGTTTTTAGTGCTAAAGTTTTGTCTTTCTTCCCTTCTCTCTTAGTTGTATCATGTTTCTTTTTTAACTCATGAGTACAAAGTATGCCAATGAGAACATCCATCTTCAGAGTTTTCAAGTCTTTTGACTTAGTGATGGCATCAACTTTGCTCTCCCATGACTCGGGAAGCACTCAAAGAATCTTTGAACTTGTTTACTTTGACTGATATGTTCTCCCAAACACTTGAGCTCATTGATTATCGCTGAGAACCTGGTCTCCATGTCTCATATGGTTTTACCTTCATGCATGATAAAATCCTCATACTGAGATGTCAGCATGTCCTGTTTAGACTCTATCACTTGTTCAGTTCCTTCATGAGCATTCTTCAAACAATCCTAGATCTCCTTAGATGATTCACAAGTTGAGATCCGGTTGTACTCCTCAGCTCCTATCCCACACACCATCAGTTTTTTTTGCTTTGTAATTTTTCTCTATTTTCTTCCTGGCAGACTCAGTGTATTGTTGCCTAGTCTTTGGAACAGACTTGGTAGTATCACCTTCTTTTACTTCAGTCATTGGAACATATAGTCCATCTAGAACGATGTCCCATAGTTCACTATCTTTAGCCATCTAAAAGTCGTGCATGCGACCTTTCCACCAACCGTAGTACTTCCCATTGAATCTTGGTGGCCTTGTGGATGATTGTCCCTCTTCCAAGTTATGTGGAGTAGCCATATTTACAGTAAATCTCCCAAGGTGTGAACCTAATAAAGATCCCTACTCTGACACCACTTGTTGAGTCAACGTGCTCCTAGCCTAATGAAGTATCTGGTCCATCGAAATACAGTAAGATAAAACTTGAAAAAGGAAATGGCAGAAGACAAAATGCACAAAGAATTTTTACTTGGAAAAACTCCTTTTTCAAGGGAGGAACAACCACGACCTGTCACCACAGGATTTACCCAACGAAATCCACTAAAGAGAAAAGTAAAGAAATACAATGCACCCGCTATTTCCCTATTTCCACTTACAAAACGGCTTGTATCACAAGCACAAGCAAAGAGCACCTAAAAACATATATTAGTCTAAACCCACAACCCATATGCAGTTAGACTAAAACACAACCAAGCCTTTAGACTACTACACTGTCTACAAGGCATACAAAGCTCAACACGAACAACAATCAACACTGATCACGTACCTCTATAACTTAGGTGTTATCTTACACTTAGAACACGGCATAACACTATCAAACCAGATAACTATATGAATCTTCTATCAGGTCCCTCGTTAGGAGCAGCTGTATTTTCATGCACAAGGAGCCAAGGAAGAACTTTTTCAGCAGAAGAATATTCAATCTTTGTAATGCATAAAAAACTTGGTTTATTCCTTGGACAAGATCTTTTCTACTGTTGTGGATACACTGTATGGACCACTGGTCTTTCAGTACACTTCTGTTAGACATCTCACCAACCATAGCAGCTTTATAGGCTGTATCCCATAACCAACTTCAATAAAACAGTCTAACGGTCTACCTGGTCCTTGACTCAGTTTGCTAATCATCAAAACATAAAACACATAATGTACTCCATGTACTTAACATTCTCTACTTTCTGAAAGCCAGAGAGTTGACATATTTGGAAATGTTGTGTTTTGCTAATGGACACTCTCAAATGCTTCATGCCTCTGTTCATTCAATAACACTGTGTATGTGAGGATGTTGGGTTTCCATCATTCAAGATTTTCACTTCCACTACTTAAATTATGGTTATGATTATAAGATATAAGATGACGGTTATTTATGTAATTTATGTAAGTCTAAAACTTATCCAGTTAGCTAGGCATGGTGCATGCGGGTTCAGTGTTAGTCATGGCCTTTCAGAATTGAGTCTTGACATTCACACAGTAACACGACAACTAACTCCATTCAATATAATAATTTACAGAAATTTAAGGTCAATTTCATCACAGCAGACTAAATTCAGTAGCTATACACTAAGAAAATCGATATTTTCAAAATTACACGACAACTACTTTAAGTAAAACAAAAAACATATAAAGCAGAGCAAAGCTGTAGAAAACAACGTTAATACACAAACACCAAATTAAATTCAGTAACAATTGCTTTTTAGAAGAAATTCTAGGTCACCTTCATATCACAATCCCAGCCGACTACATTCAGTTCATTTATTTACAAAACTACACCAACAAAAGCTACTGTCAGATTAAAAAAAGTGAATACACACAGCGGCACAGCTAATAACTTCTGAAATCATTCTTAGAAGAAATTTTAGGTAAATTTCACACAGAAATCACATCAGAAAACATTCAGCATATTTATTTACAAAACTTCAGTGGCCTTCTGTGGTTGCGAGGCCAACCTCCATGTTCATGAAGATCTCATCTATGAAACTCAAACACTAATAATTGAGTTTTGTGATCTTAAATATGATATGCGAGCTTTTTTTAAAAACAAATAAGAATTATTAAATGTGAAAGTGCTATTCCTTCTTAAATAGATCAAGAAGGAGAGTAAGACACGTAAACTAAAAACACAGGAATAAATTATGGTAAAATAATTGATAATTAGATAGAGGGATTAGTTACTATTTTGAAGAAATTCTTTAGTTCGATTTTGTTTCATCTTTAATACAAACAAAGGGTAATTCAAAATGAGAATTATATATTATTTTTGGAGAAAACTTATCTTTGATGTTAGTGACGTATGATCATGACCTTGATAAGGAGTTGGAACCACTAACTTAGGATGAATGGTCTAACTGTGAATTATGATGAAACAATAGACAAATTTTATATCACCCTTTAATTTGAACCATCTTTAATTTCTTTTATCTATTGTTTAAATTGATTCGGTGTATTGCTCAGAGGGAGCAGGTATCACGTAATATTAGTCGAGGTCTAGGCAAGTTGGAATGCA
>JAPFFP010044760.1:0-12148 GCA_026153255.1 Solanum medicagineum | reverse complement strand
CGATAGAAATCAGTGTCGCTGATTGATTTAGTGGATCATGAAAGATGGACATTGACACCCTAATGTTGCAGATCCAATCTCTCAAATGCGAAAAAAAAGTGACACTAAGGAATGTTCAGCGGATCACCGAGCAGGATTGATGATGCACAGTCATATCACCTATTGTTATAGAGACCAAGGCCTACAACAGATGTTTTAAAAGGGGTCAAGTACACATTCGGTGGAATGCCAAAGTGTTCGGCGATTGTCGAACGTGACTATAAAATGGTGAATCTTGCCCAAACTCAACAATTTTTGTATGGAGTATAAAAGGGACTTTTTGAGAATTAGTTTGTACATATTGCCTGAGAATAGAATCAGCAATACGCTGAATCATTCTTCTAGAGAGAAAAGTAATTCATCTTTAGAGAAGAGGGTTTAGGAAGCAAGCTTGGGGTTGAGAAATTGAAGTAAAGAAGAAATTCTTTCTAGTTTCGTTATATTTCTCTATATCTGTTGCAATTGAAGCTGATATTGGTACTCAATTTTCTCTTTTAATTATGGCAAGCTAAAAACCACTTGATATTAGGGGTGTGCAACTGAAATGGGTATTTTATTTTTGACTAGGACTTATTTATTTTTAATATTTTATTGTTAATTGAAGTGAGCTCATATTCATTGGTATGTTTAACTGAAATCTCGAGGTTGCAAGCTCATGGTTATGTTTAGATCTTTAATTATTATATCGATATATAAAAGATCCATATGTATAGGGGAATCATTACACATAGTTTGCCCTTAATTATGAATGATTGAAGTGTGTAATAAATAAGATAGCATTGAAATATATTGGTTTTTGGTTGAATCCCTTATTTGGGGTCAACAATTAAGTTGTTAGATGCTTTTCTTCTAGATTTCTATAGGCTAAGTGTGTTCTAGAGTAATTTTGGCATATGAAGCTATAATAAGTTCATGTGATACACTGTGACAGGAAATAGCGGGCTTGCCTACTTACATTCAACTGACATACTTATTCAAGTGGTGTGACACATCTGTTGAATTCTTGCCCCATGTTAACACCCTCCGATATATCTCCAACTCATTTATGTTAAATTCAATTCTAAAAATCATTTATTAGATAGATGTTAGCTGTAATCACTTTTATTATGCTATAAATCTTTAGGCCAATTTAATATTTCTAATCTTGAGAAACTTTCCCTATGTATTCGACCTCGATTCTTTGTTGGGTAAATCACGACTACAAAACTTCTAAATCTTTTTGAGGTATGTTGAGGTTGACGTCACCCTTCTTTGGAAGATTAGGACAATCAACAATTTAGCAACTGATGTCACCCAAGCTATACATCTGTTTTGAAGATTAAAGTTGAGATTGTCAAGATATATAACATAACCAAGGTTAGGGTAAAACCTACAGGGAATATGGTGGACTCAGAGTAATTTCAAGCAATTCAAGTTAATAAACTATCTTGTCTCCTGAAAGGGTGATTTGTAAATAGCAAAAAGTAATTCTAAACTAGAACAAGTGTTGTGAAATCAGTAAGAAGAGTAACTAGGGTATTGTATTCCCCATGATTATCTAACTTTGTATAACCAAATAATCATAATCTTTTCTAGTGTGTTGCATGCAGAAATTTAAGTTAAATTTACCGAACCCTTTTATCTAAGCGAGAGGTAAATTTTACTATGTGATTTGATATTTCCCGTAGTATGACATTACTAACACTTACCTATTGTCCTAGTAGAACCTCCTCTTGATCCAGTTTAGTTGATTAGATGAGAAGAAATCAATCAAATCCTGTTAATTAATCTCTTTTCTCATTTACTACTACCTTTATCCAGTCAGTAAATTGTAATGATCCTCTGGGTCATTTATATGATTTTGCCATTATGATGTTGACTTGAGTATGTGGATAGTGACCTTGGGACTATTAGGGGTGATTATTAGTCGAGTTATTCAGGAGTTATGTGGATTTTTGAGTTAACTGGGAAGATATGCTTGTAAAAAATATTTTTGATAAGAAATCCAACTTCATTTTTGAGTTGTTTCTCTATCTTTTGAAATTATTTTGGGATCAATTCTAGCTATGGAATCGGGTCGATGTGGGGATCCTTTTTCAGGGATTGGTTTGGAATGTTTGGCATAGGCTTTGATTTTCCCTATTTTAGTCGCAATTGATGTAATTTCACCCATTTTTTTTGAGATTTTACAGCCGAATCGACAGTAATGATCTTGTGACTTATATTTTGATAGCTAAGTAGCATCAGGAGGCAATTTGGAGGGGAAAAGCTTGGTCAGTTGACTCAGAGCAAGAGACGTCGGATGCCAAGTAGCTAGGCTTTCTCTAAACCCTAGACTGAGCTAAAATGTTTGCATATTTGAGTTGGATGTGCAGAAATATACTATTTATGGATTGAGTTGTGGAGTATATGTTATATATGGTTGGATGCGATCTGTGTTATATATATACACATACACACACTATGAAAGGGCCTGAAAGGGGTTGGTTGGAGCTGTGAACGTGTGATAGGTATGTATACTGAGCTTGACTCTTGCTTGTATGTATGTGTGGTTTGGAGCTATTGGAATATATTAGCTATTGAGCTTGACCTGTGATTGCATGCTACCCTGTACGTTGAATCTATTATATATCTGGTCGATATGCATATACAGGATATGGTGCGGTTATCTATATCTTTTCTGAGTACTTTTGGTAGAATTTCCTGATTAAACATGATTCTATGCTGCCTGTGGCTTATGTGATCCTGTGTACTACTGTTATTTGTTATGTACTTGTGCCACTAGTTAGTCACTAGAGAGATATACCATGTTCTAGGGATGGTCATAATTGTACCCCTAGAGAAGCCTTGTAGGATGCCTTGACACTGAGCAACTAGCATGTTGGAGATGGGAGTGTGATCACATTAGCGTAGCGAGGTATAGGTTATATCCTATGGACTTTCAAGGCTATTTGCGACAAGACAATAGTTGCATGGGTTAGTCTTGGGGACTGGCATCCTGTTGAGAGGGGCACACTTTTAGTGGGCCAACACATGGTTGCCTTGGGCGAAATCCTTGATAGCAACTGGGCCTCGATGATTTTGGGTAGGTGACATCCTTCCATTTATCTAGCCTTTTGGGCCTTAGCTTATGTTATGCCAACACTGCCCTATGAGTTTCTTTACACGGGAAAAGGCCTAGGAAAGGTTGAATATAGGTTAGTTCCCTGAGACTGGCATATGTTCTGACTTGACTCATACCTGTATAAATGTTTATAGCCTATTGCTATTGAGATATGATGACTAGGAGACCTTGCATTGATTATATGACGTATTGTGGCTTCACTCTTGTGTAGATATGACTCTTGTTGGGTTTGGGTATCCTGGATATTTATGATTTGCCATAATAGTCTACGTTTACTTTGGGCACTTATGATTGACGAGGTTATTGTATACTTGACCTTGGTGAGTTATGATTCAATAGTGATCTGTGATATGTATACTTTGGTGTATTAATGGTAGTTGTTTTGTGTTGGCTCATTTCATCTAATGTTGGAGTATCTATTGTATCTGAGAGAGGTAGTGATTGTGATTATGTGGGTTGGATTGAGACTGTGGGATACTTCGGTAGAGAGTGTCATCACCTACGTTTACTATGGACCTGATGTAATTATCGTTGCCTATGTTTACTTTGGCCACGATATAACTTTGTATTTTTGGATCCGGATAGATTGGTTAAGTGAGTGATTGATACATCTCATCGTAGATGACGCTCTCTATCACCGTTGAGCACTGGTGCTCACATCTGTAGATTCTAGGTCCTGTGTAATGCTCTCCGTGGACTTGTGCCTCGGTGGCCGCGACTGTGATGTCAGGTGGCAGATACAGATTTTGAGAACTGAGCGCCGGCTAGTTTTAGGTCGAGGACCCTGTAATTGATGGTCTGTCAAGCTGGCCCCGTTATTGATACTCTGATGAAGACACTCTACTAGTATTCTAGGGGAATTCTTTCTCTTGTGGGCAATACGTCCCACCGTTACATTTTTGGTCTGACAACTTAGCCCTGCCCAACTGGAGGCCAGTTCGGAAGACCCAGAGGTTAGAGCCCCTGGGTGATATTAGGGGTTCGATTCCTTATAGGACACTACTTATGATGGTCGGGGACCCGATTACTATTGTGATGTTGGGGGCCAGGGGCCTGATTATTTACCTGTGGATCCACTCACCTATTCACGCCCTGATTGTGTGTGGGTGTACCTCCTAGGCTTATAAGGGATCGGGGGCATTTGGGCTTAGATGCTAGGGCCTTACACCTACGTATAGCTGACCCTTATTCTGAGGATGTGGAGAGTTGGGCTCTGTGATGGTTCTGTGGAATTCTGTGATGGTTCTATGGGATTCTATGATAGTTTTGAGGGACTCTATTATTTTATATCTGTGTTATTATTGTGCATAGGTGTACCTTCAGGTTTATGAGGGGGGGCACTTGGCTTACAAGTATAAATACTAAGGCCTTACACCTGCGTACAACACTATGCCTCAGTTAGGGGCCGCTGTGGTATGAGCCTACATAGTTTTCATCTGCGGTATTGATGTTCATCACTTGGGTTGATTCAGGTCATAATGGTTAATAAAGCTACCACTACAACTATTACATCAAAAACCTTGGATTGCCTCCCAAGTAGCGCCTGATTTATTGTCATAGCATGACTTGGACAACTTGGTTACTCAGACATCACCAAGTGCACACACCTAGTTTTTCAGATGATCTAGACTCTTCATTGACTGATAGATATTGAAGACAAATTCTTCGTCATTCAATTTAAACCCGAGTTGACCAGCTTCCAAATCCACTAGCGCTCGACCAGCGGCTAGGAATGGCCTTCACAAGATAATTGGGACGTCGAAGTCAACTTCACAATATGGATCACAAAGTTTGCCGGGAATATAAATTTCTCAACTTTAACAAGCACATCATCGAGTATCCCCACAGGCTTCTTCACCGTGTGATTAGCCATCAATAACCTCATGCTCGTCACAGTTGGGGCTCCTAGTCCTAGCTTCTCGAAGACTGCAAAGGGCATTAGATTAATGTTGGCATTGAGATCACACAATGCCCTTGCGAACCTCACATCTCCAATAGTGCAGGGTATGGTAAAAGCACTGGGATCTTCCCGCTTTTGACCCAAGGACTTTGTAGCAATTGTACTGCAATGTTGGAGCTCTTGAGCGAGCTCTTGACTCATAGTGTGCTTCTTCATGACTAGGTCCTTCATATACTTTGCATACCCTAGCATCTTTTCCAATGCCCTATTGAGAGGGATGTTGATGGAAAGTTGTTTTAGCATGGAGAGAAAGTGTTTGAACTTTCCTCCTTCTTTTTAACTCTCTGAGGGAAGAGAGAAGGAGTCCTAAGAATGGGCTTCAGCTTCTGTGGTATATCTGTAGTATCACACATCCTATCCTTGCCATGATCATCTCTGGTATCTGTATCTTTCACTTCAACTATCTCCTCTAGAACATCATCCTCAACTACCGGTATGGGAGGATCAATGGTGCTCTTGCCACCACGTGTAGTAATTGCCATTCAATGTCCTTCATTCTTTGGATTTTGAACTATATTGCCAGGCAGTGTACCTCTTTCGTATTGATTGAGTTGAGTTGACAGCTGACCAAATTGTTGCTCAAGTTTTTTGATAGCAACAGAATGAGACTCAATTTCTTTTGATTTATACTAGAGATTTCAGAGTTCATCCCCTCAGAGTCTTATCCTTTGTCTTAACTTTCTTCAATAGGTGGTCAAATATCTTCTCAACTCTGGAACTACTTGCATCTGTATCACGATTGTATGGTGGCACATAAGAACCATTTCTGTAGCTATCTCTGTGGCCCCAATCTGCCTCTCTAACTTGGCCTTAAGTCCTATCATAGTAGCCTCTACGGTTGTCTCTGAAAGCTCCATCTCAATTAAAGTTCCAACCTTGGTTTCCTTGAACTTGGCACCAATAGTCCTGATTGGACCCCTGGGTGTTGGTCCAGAAACCCCCCCATCTGATCAGCAATGAAACAAGTGTCCTCCTCATAGTAGAGATCATTATACATGCGTGATTTTGGACGCTAATGAACAATTGCATTGAATCATTCCTAATTCTGCTTCTTCTTCATCACCTCCAAACCTATACAGATTCAAAGAAGTTCTTGCATGATCTCTTCATTTATTTTAGCTTGCTCCAAACCACTACTGACAGCATACGAACTTTTGTAAATGCTCT
Organism: Solanum medicagineum; assembly: GCA_026153255.1. Lineage (NCBI taxonomy): Eukaryota > Viridiplantae > Streptophyta > Magnoliopsida > Solanales > Solanaceae > Solanum > Solanum medicagineum. Next base: position 5,879 of record JAPFFP010044760.1, on the reverse strand, counting down.
ATCTCTTTGCCCCCATGCACGATTGGTCTTGACGACCCTTTCCATTCTTTCTGCGATCCTTGCAAATGGTTGATCTAAGAACATGCCCGCCATAATGGTCTCAGCATAGGCATGTCTATTCACATCCAGGGCACAGTAGAAGATCTCCACCAAGGCATTATCAACAATTTTATGGTGTCTGGGACACTTATCAAACACTTCATGAACTGCTCCCATGTAGTGCTGATCGAATCACCAAGAAGTTGCTCAAAGTTGTTGATTTGGTCTTTCAACTTGAGCTTCTTTGATCACGTGATGTGCCTCTCTAAAAAGTCCTTCTGCAACTCAGTTCAGCTGGTGATCTAACTCTGTTGGAGCTCGAATAGCCATAGTGTTGCATTGCCTGTCAGAGATAATGGAAAGACACGAAGTCCCACAACACCCATAGACAGATTTTGTATTCCCATCATATCTTATAGACAAATGTCACATTGTGTAGATGGCTATGCAGATCCTCTGATGGTAGGTCAGAGAACAACCTACGATTCTGCAGTATCTGAAGTAACCCACTCGAAACCATAAGCTTTGTGTTAGCTAGTAGTGGTGGTAACACAATAGCTCTAGTTACCTCCACAACCATAGGGTTCAACTGATATTGATTCCACTGATAAGCGTCGGCATTGAAGTCCTGTGGATCAATATCCTCAAGAGGATGTGGGTTTTCATTATTTCCATTCTCATCCTCATTCCAGTTCAGAGCTGCATTTTCCGCGTTGCTTGCTTTATCTTGGGCCATTCTTCTCAGTATTGTCTGGATCTCTAGATCAAGCGGAGTCAAGGGTATGCCTCAACTTCATGTGTTGGGCATACACTACACCTATACCCTAAAAGAAAATAAAAAAAAGTAAAATGAGGGAAACAAGGATTAATTCCTAAATTACTTGAATTAAATAAGTCTAGCCGTATTACCCGGCAACGGTGCCAAAATTTTGATGTCGCCTAAGCTCCACCTCCTTTTTTAGGCTAAAGCGGTCATTGTCAAGATATAGAATCTAACCAAGGTTAGGGTCGAACCCAAGAGAATATGGTAGACTTGGAAGAATTCAATTGCAATTAGGGTTTATTAACCAACTTATCTCCCCAAAGGGGGAGGTTTGTAATAACTAGTAAAACATAATTGTAACTTAAACAAATGCTAAACCAATATGAAGCGAAACTAGGGTTTTGCTTTCCCCATGATTCCTTAACTCAATATTATTAGATGACCAAATTCTTTTCAAAAGTATAACATGCAAAATAGTAAGTTAAGTTCACCAAACCCTTTTTGCCCAGGTGAGAGGTGAATTTTACTAAGTGATTTGGTCCGCATTGTAACATTAACAACCCTTACTTTCCCTATACAACCTCCCCTTGGTCCAGTTTGGTTGATTAGACGAGAAATATCAATTGAATTCTGTTAATTAATCTCTTTTCCTATACATTACTATCTTGGTCCAGTCAGTAACACCAGGCGGGTTCTAATGTTGGCCACCACTTGAAAGCATTCAAAATGAAGAGAATTAATTAATACATGCATGCACTTTTCAAGAATTACGAATTATCCGGTTTTACATCGTTAATTCTTTATGGTTCCGACAATCCTGGTTGTGGATTTAGTTACTCATGATTAGTGTAAATGCAAGACTTCTGAATTTGAATAACGTAATAGAGCACTTACACAATCGAATTAAGCACAAGGAAAACCAAAGCTTCAATGAGAATCACAGGATTCCAATTAGAAGATGAAATTAATGTTTACAAGTGTTCCTCAAAATCTCTATTGTTTGTTTCTTCGTTATCTCCTCTCCCTCTAAGAAAAATAACCTAAAAATATATTTATAGTATTTAAAATACAAATCCAAAATAGAATAGATAGTTGGGTCGGTAAGCTCTACGAGGTGCTCTATAGGCCATATAAAAGTTTACGGCTCGTAGTCAGGCTTTTGTGAGCCGTTGCTTCAATTCTTGACTTGGCTTCCGACCCTCAAGGTAGGAGACTAAATCTATGGCTCGTAAAATCTTCTATGGCTCATCTGCATGTTCATAGATCCAACTTTAGAAATACACCCTTCATTGGAATTGCACGCAAAACCCCTTTTACGACGCGTAAAGGGTCTCGTGGATCCTCAAATTCATTAACTTCTGCATATTTTGCATAAAGATTGTGCCAACCCTGAAATCCTGCAAAACAAATATAAACACATATCAAACCTACTAACATCACATTGAGAACACACAAAAGTCCATTCCAAGTTTTAAGCACCAAAAGTATTGTATTTTTATTGCACATCAACTCCTCAATGTCTTTCTTTCATTCCTATCCCTTCTTTTTTTGACTCTTTCATGGGAGACACTTCCTTCTTCCTACTAACCATCCCCAACTTAGCCTTTGGTCACTGCTCTACTTTCAAGCTCAAGGAGGGAGTAGTAGGGAACAAAAAGGACTTGTCTTTCACAAACATGAGTCAAGGTTACAAGGTTGCCAAAGAAGGGATCAAAGCTTAAAAGGGTCCACTAAGGATTTAATTCATTGCCCATGGATGTCACTATGATCAAATTGGACTAATGGAACCAAAGAAGGCCTAAGGTACTCTCCTAATCCAGAATTAACCAAGGTAATTCTGAACACAAATCTACCAAGTTCAGGTGATGTAATACAAGCATTTCAATAGGTTAACTAATTTCACATTGGCAAAATGGCGTTGCATTCTAACAATTTGTATCATTGTACTTCCAAGCTCAATTTCTCACATAGTCAACTCAAGATTCCTCAATCTATTCGAGGATTGATTTATCAAGAAAGAACTAATTAGTGAGTACATACTCCTCATCCATGACACTATATGAATCAAAGATATGGATCACCAATGCTCAGATTGCTAAAGACTAGACATACAATATTACATTCGCATGCTTGTTATCTATGCACGGAATTTGCCAAAAATTCGCAATCATTCATCCATTCAACAAGAGAAACAAAAGAAATAACAAAAATAAACATTATTCCATTACAACCCAAATTAAAAGTATATACAACCCTAAAAGTTAAAAATTGTCTAAATATTCATCAATAGCACTATTTATCAAAATGAAGTACCATCATTGTCTTATCAAAAATAAAAACATTCAGAAGACAGTGAAATTCCTTAAGCTCAACCCCTCCTAACAAAATAAACATTTTCCTGAATATGTAAGGGACAACAAAGAGCAAGCATAAGAGAAAGTACCAAGTATGGGAGTCCTCTTGTTAAGTCAATCCTGTTGTGGTAGTGGTGGTGGTGATGGTGGAGCTGAAAAAGATGTCATAGGGGCATCAATGTCCTTTTCTACTGGTGTACTCTCAAGGTCAATGTCAAGCCTAGCAGGCTCAGGTGCACTCACACTGGATGTGCCAATCATGAACTGATTTAGAACATAAGCTGGAAGCACTGTATCCACTAACTTGTTGTCCACTCCATCTAGCTCTTCTCGGCCTCTTGGCTTTGTTCCACTCCTAATGTCTCTTTATCAATGTTGGGAGTGCTCACCTCTTGGTTCTCTATATCGCCATCACTCAGAACCTCTATATTCGGCCTCTCATTTAGGATTGTAGCCACATCCATCTTGAGTGGTAGATCTTTCAGCCCATCAAAAAAATGTGCGCAAGTTAGTGGACTGGTGGGAGGTCACTTCTTTCTTCACTTCATCAATATTGACTTTCAAAGCCGATGTGTCTGTTCTACCACCACTTGTTCTCTCAATAGCTAACACTCTATCCCCTTAGTTGGCCAACTCCATTCTGTATTCATATGACTTGTGAGCTTTATTTAGCTCAAGTCAATAGACTTGTGAGCTTTATTTAGCTCACTTTTCTTTGCTTCGGCCTCAACATATGGGTTTAAGGCCTTGGCGATGGCTGGCTCAACTAATTTGGGCATAAATGACTCAACCATTATGGCCCAAAGATCATTGACTTTGTCCAGGTGGCCAATCGCAAAAATGGTGGCCCCAGTGACTGGGGATTGATCATTTGTAGCCTCTGTCTCTGTAGAAGGAATAAGAGCAGCAAAGGAATATACAGTATGGCAAGAAGAAGATATACCTGCCTTGGTACCTAGCTCTACAGTGCCAGCCTCAAGAGTCTCAACATCAACAATCAGCATTTTGTCAGCTAGTTACTTTGTAGCTTTATCCTCTTCATCTTTCAAATACTCAGCCTCGATCCTCTTAATTTTAGTGGATTCCGATGGAGTCACCTCGACATCAGTCTTTTCATTCCATGGAACTCTAGCTCTTCTACATAGCATAATGATGAGACTTGGAAAGGGTAGAGAGGTCGGGAATTGCTTTGCTCTCGTGAGGATTTTAGGAGCAATAATAGCATCAAGATTTAGCCTTTTGCGATCCATGATACTCCCAACCAGTGCCACTTTATCGGGCGATCTACCGATTCGTTTGTGATGGCATCAAGTTGCTGCTGATAAATCAAAACCAAAACCTTGCCGGAATATTTCATTTCTTTCTTTTCGATGATGGCTCCCTCTTTTAACCATGAGGGAACTAGAATACTAATCATTGGAGCCAAACACAATATCATCAATTGTTTTCACTTTCATCATCTAATTCATTTCATTTTTATCCCTGTTCATACATCCCAGGATATCCTGATTTTAGTTTGACTGCATGGGATCTAGACTCCCCGAACTTTCACAATATCAAGGGGCTTGAGCAACGACTTGACTCTACTTTTGTTCTTCTGAATGGCCTTATTATAGGTGTCATAGAATTCTCGGACCAGGGAATGCACAAATAGATCCCGAGGTTTGGTGAACAACCGGGAATTATTGAATTTAAGAGTTTCCCAAACCTCTGGATATCTATCAATCACCCTATCAGTGGACAATTGTTTCTCCTCGAGAATTGTCTACTTTCCTACTGCTCTGAGTCTTTTCAGGTGACTTGAGTTTTGATTTCTCTGATCCTTTAGGATGTCTGGAGTAGAGGATCATTAGTAGCATTCGACCTACCTTCACTCCAGTACCTTTTCGAACTAGGCTCCGAAGTAGGCTTTTTGAAAGGTCTAGGTCTCTCCTCCTCCTCCTCTGAGCTGGTCCAAATTATGTTGAGTTGTGCATCCTTATCATTGGTGGATTCCTATTGTTCAGCTACTTTTCTTTTTCCCTTACCTTGTACTTCTTTTTAAGGCCACTAGGCTCTTCTTTCTGCTCTATCGGGAGCTATGACAACCCCCCAAACTGCTCTTGATCAATCACGTGTGGCCTGTTCCTTTGGTTTGCCCATTCCTACACCATAATGATCTTTAAACACTTCTGAGAAAGCATTGACAAACAATCAAGCACAATATTTGATCATATGAGACACATTCAAAATAGGTTGGGCAATTAGATCGCATATCATAGTCGGCGAATTGGCAAGCTAATTCAACGGTCAAACAGACCATTGCCATTTTGCTTAAATTTCAGACATAGGGTTACTGCTTCTTTTAGTGATGCTTATGTTCAATCTGCTATACGATAACTGGATCAATAACAAAGAAAGTTCGTAGCCGAAAGTCATAGTAGTCTCATAAGAAAAGAAGCCAATTAAGGTGTTTTATATGTCGAATGGCCGCATCATCGGGTGCACTTAGGCGATCAAAATGACCATCACCTGTCGTGACTGGCAAGCCCCCTCATCCATTCACCAAACCTTTAACAATTTCAAAGTTCACATGGATGAAATGCATATACTAACCCACCATAACATATCAATACAAGCTTAATTATTGGCTAGCTCTGACGACTTACCCTTAAGAATGACGTCAACCAATCTATCATAGGGAAAGTTCAATTTCTTAAGGGAGATCAGGGGTTACTCACACT
>JAPFFP010044759.1:0-12150 GCA_026153255.1 Solanum medicagineum | reverse complement strand
AATATATAGCAGTTGTTGAGGCAGGCAAAGAGTTATTATGGATGAGGAATTTTCTTGAGGAGCTTGGTTTGAAACAAAAAAATTATCTCCTTTATTGTGATTCTCAGAGTGTCATTCACCTTGCCAAGAATGCCGCTTTTCATTCTCGAACCAAACACATTAAGAAAAGATATCATTGGATTCGAGAAGCAGTGGAGGACAAGTTATTTGAACTTGTGAAGATTCACACAAGTCAAAATTGTTCAGATATGTTGACAAAGATTTTGCCGAAGGAGAAGCTCATGTTTTGTCGAGAGAAGGCCGGTCTGATCACTTACTCCATGTAGGAGTGAGGGGGAGATTTGTTAGGAAATATCCCTCCTGCATGGAGGGATAATCCAACTTAATTTGGGCTCTTTAATTTAAGCCCAAATGCTGATATTTATCTTGGCCCATTTACTAAAAATATAAGAGAGAGGAGCAGCAGTCAGCAATTAACAGAAGCAGAAAAATAGAACATTAAAAATAGAAAAGCAGCAGAGAAAAATCTGCATTTCTGTTCACTGTGCAGCAGCTTGATTTTCTTCCGGATCGGAGGCCAAACGGAGTCCGTTGTCCTCAAATTTTGGTATGTTATTCGTGACACTTTCCTCTTCAAGTCCACCGAATAGTTTTTCATTTTGAGGCCCGGAAGGTCGTTTTTCGAGCTGCAATTTCAGACCTACATTTTCAGGTTTTTTGCTCCATTTTTGGTGAAATTGTTGATTGTTCTCTTGTCAAGGTTATTTCTTGATGATTGTATTTGCCTCTAGTATTTACTAGAGAGGAGAACTTATTGTACCCACTTGGTTTTGTTGATTAGTGGAAGTTTTCGGATCGTTGTTGAACGGTCCCGTGGTTTTTTTTCCGATTTGGGGTTTCCACGTAAATTGCGTGTTCTTTACTTTACTTGTGCTGTTTAAACTGATTTGCTGCTGGAAATTTTTGGCCTGCTGCTGCTGAATTATTTTGTGTTCTTTGTGTCTTTTGTCATCCATCTTATTTATTTGGGGAAAAGATTGTATTGTGCTTCCGTTGTGTTTAGTCGTTGCTTCTCCAACAAATATACATCTCTTTCACCATCAATTTTAGATTTAATAATCAAAAAATACCTAAACTATCACTTTTCTATGAGTTTCATACCTCAAACTATCCATATTTCTAATACCGGATGTTCTCATGGTTGTTGACAATTGGATCCCAATAAGATAGTACTTATTTATGAATCTTGTCAGAGAATAAGGTTTGAATATTTGACTTTCTCTTTTAAGCACGAAAAGAATAGTTCACTTGATAAATTTTGAAGTGTGTTAACAATTAAATTTTACTCCCTTCATATTTTCAAACGATACAACAATTTTTTGGCTTCAGACGAAAGAAAAATATTATCTGATCTTATAAGAATTTCTTCTTTGCCCTTCATCTTTAACTATTGTTAGTTAGACCTCTCCTTTTTCTCCTTTTAAGTTGTGGAATCTTTCCGGCAATATCTTTTGTATCTCTTCCTGGAACAATGAAGTAAAATAATAGAAGATATCTCGAATCAAACCAAGTGCTTGCTGCGCAGAGAAATTTTTAATAGAAGATATCTCAAATCAAACCAAGTGCTTGATGCACAGAGAAATTTTTTGTCCTAGGGATTGATGCAGAGAAAGTCAAATTTCAGTTTGATTATGTTTATATCTTGCTATCTTTTAGCATATTAGCCTTGATTGAGTTGTTGCTTGTGTATTGTTAAGTTCTCAAATTCCTGCCAATGTTCAAGAGATCAAGGAATCTGTGCAATCGGAATATCAGACATCAATTTTCCCCTTCTTGTACAGCCAAAGCTTCAGGTTAACTTATGGCTTAAGGATACTAAAGTAGAAGTTGAGAATACATCGCAGCAGAAAAAGCTACATGAATATTTGTAGTCCTGCTTAATTTTAATTCTCATACACAAACATTGTATGATGGAAATAAAGAGAAAAGGAAATGCGAAGAAAAATATTTTCTCTGATTTCATCTGTACAAGCTACTCCTATTTATACATGTTTATGTGAAGAAAAGAAAATAGAAAAGAAAAATATGTATAATGTAGAGAAACATAGCAGAAGAAAACATGATCAAGAGACCTTCTACTAGCCCAAGATCGTTTAGTAAGATCAGAAGATTCAACTAAATAAGTAGAAGCTAGAAAGGAGAAGGGAGATTATGGAAAGAAGAACTTTATTATGGAAGAAGACGCTTTATTTTTTGTTTTGGTTCTTGGTTACAAATGCCTAAGGTCACCCCTATTTATAGTTGTGTAGAGATGATTCTAGATATATTCTAGATATATCTAATAAAAATATCTAAATAACTTTATCTACAAAAATCTAGATTTTTCTATAATGCATTACAAATATCTTCCTAAAATATCTATATTCTAGACTTTGTAGATTTTTCCTAAATAAAAATATCCAAGATATTACAACACAAAATTCTAGAAAGTCTTACCAAGTATCTAAGATATTTTTACTTCCAAAAAATCATTTTTATTTTTTCACGCCTCCCCCTTAAAGTGATTTTGTGGAAGCTATCCCGCACTTGTTGTGGAAGAACTCAAGCGAAACTTTGAACCACGTCTTGGTGAAACTCTCGACAGTTTCTTCCGGATTCCTTTTGCTTCTTTAAGTGATGAAGATTCTTCATCGCTAATCGATCCATGTGAATTATCTCCTTGTTGAGTTCTTGGGCTCCCCCTTTCTCTTAGCTCATCGACAATTGCATTATCTAGAGACATACCTGTCATGGAAAAGTTTGAAACTCTAGAGTTCAATAGTTTAGAACCCTCTCCTTCTGATGTAACTAAATGATACAAAGATGATTCGTCACTATCAACTCTAACGGTCCAATCATCAATGTCCTATGAAGCTTCAACATCATAATTGGATGATCCACCACCAGATTCTGTTTTTATCTTTTCAATAAATAATTTATCAGCTTCAAGGCTTTCGAAAGTTATGTCATCTATTACTCCACCTGAAATTTCGCCTTCAAGGCCAACTTCTTTATCTGTTTGATCTTCATCTTCTTCATTTGCTTCGATTGTCTGTTCTAAGCCAGCAATTGAATTCAATATGGCTGATGTTTGATTAGATGCTTCAACTTCTACTACATCTCCCTCAATGCTTTCCCCATTATGGTCACCAATAGCATATATAGTTTCAGAAACTACTTGTTCAAAATCTACTTCTTTAATTTCTTCGATAGAACCTTCTCTATTGCTGGAATGAATATCTAAGAGAATTTCTTACTTCATATCGATGACATCAGTGTCTTGTTTCTCCCCATAATCGACTATATTATATTCTGAATCTTCAATCCAATCTCCTTCAAGATTGATGGAAGCCATGACAGCTATTGCTCGAGACTCAGCTACTAAGCACTTTTCCCAGTCTTCTTCTTTTTTAGTAGCTTTATTAATTTGAGCCACATTGCTCTCCTTAGCTCGGCAATATCTTTTTATGTGACTTATTTTGCCACATTAATAACACCTTGGAGGTTTCCTACCATAATAGTTTGAAGGCTCTTGTTTCTTTCCAAGTGAACTTGAACCACCTGAGGATCGATCATGTAGTGTATCTATTGCCTTTTCTTAAAGTTCCTCTTGTTAGCTACAAGAGCAACTTCTTCTCCTCCATTAACAAATACACTAGCCAACTATTTGGCTAGTAAATGTTGTGATGACAATAAATTCTCAAATTCCTACAAGGATGGTTGTTGAGCCTACCTTTGAATTGACGTCACAAATGGAATATATTCAGGTTTCAAACCACGAATGATAATTCTTCTCATTCATGTTTTAGAGATAGCCTCCTCCGGATTCAACAAATATATCTCAGAACATAAGTTTTTAATCTTCAAAATGTACTCGGCGATAGAGAGATTACCTTGAATTGTGTTAGCCATTCATTTCCAAAATTTGAAGCCGAGCTTCATTCTTTTTGTTGAACAAATGATCGAGAGTCTTCCAGATTTCATGATCTGATTTACACATTATAATATGATCAAATATACTGGAGGAGATTGTCCTCTTTAGGATGAACTCTGCCTTTGCATTAATCAGCTTCCACTTCTTGTATGTACTGCTATTCTCCAGTCTGTTATCAGGAGGACTTGCGTTACTTCCATTAACAACTTCACACAAATCCTCATCCACAAGGTATGACTCCATACATGTCTTCCACATCTTGTAATTGGACTGATTCAACAACTCAATCCCTAGTCCATTAACGTGACCGCTAAAATCTATTTGGACAATCAGTTGAACTAACCACTAATCCGATCTTGAAGTAAACCCACAAGCCAACATTTGGCTATGGTTCTAATACCCTGTAGAGAAATATAGCAGAAGAAAAGTATAATTAGGAGACCTTCTGCTAGCCCAAGATCGTTAATTAAGATCGAAAAATTCAAATAAAGAAGTAGAAGCTAGAAAGGAGAAGGAAGATTATGGAAAGGAGAACTTTGTTATAGAAGAAGACTCTTTGTTTTTTGTTTTGGTTACTTGGTTACAAATTCCTAAGGCCACCCCTATTTATAGTTGTGTAGGGATGATTCTAGATATATTCTAGATATATCTAGTAAAAATATCTAGATAACTCTATCTACAAAAATCTAGATGCATTACAAATATCTTCCTAAAATATCTATATTCTAGACTTTCTAGATTTTTCCTAAATATAAATATCCAAGATATTACAATATAAAATTCTAGAAAGTCTACCACATATCTAAGATACTTTTACTTCCAAAAAATCATCTTTATTTTTTCATATATAACACCTGTCTAATGTCTAAGAAATAACAAACTATATTCTTTTGTGTCCTACACATATGACCATATATCTTTGCATTTGTTCACCTAGATAGTGTATATCTATACCAGCACATATCTAATCAAATGGTCTTTAATTTGACACCCAGCTTTCCTCTTCAATATGTGATCCAATATCCTCCCTCAAGTTGGAGGGGACAGAAATGACACCCAACTTGTCTAAAGCAAAGCTGTGAGAGATACCGGGAAGAGGTTTGGTAAAAAAATATCGGCGAGCTAGTTAGCAGAAGGGACGGAAGTGAGGGGAATGAGACCAGAGAGAAATTGTTGGCAGACAAAGTGGCAATCTAATTCCCCATGCTTAGTGCGTTCGTGGAACACTGAATTGCCAGCGATATGAAGTACCGACTGGCTGTAAGAGTGAATAGGAACAGGTTAAGATGGTGAGACAGTAAGATCGGTAAGAAGGCGATATAACCAAGTGATTTTAGCCGTAACGCGATGCATAAATCTATATTTTGCCTCGGTAGAAGATAAAGACACTGATGCCTGTTTCTTTGAATTCCAGGAAATAGGTGAAACTCCTAAGCTGATTAAAAAACCAGAAATTGATCTATGAGAATTGGGACACAAGGCCCAGTCAGTATCGTAAAAAGCAAAGAAGGCAAAAGAAGGGTCAGAATTTAAAAGTAGACCCTGACCAGGACTTTTTTTGAGGTAACAAAGGACTTGGAGGGCAGCTAAATAGTGAGCAAGTCTGGAAAATTGAAATATTGAGTTAGAAGAAAAACAGGGAAAGAAAGACCAAGATGTGTGTGGGTCAAATTGTTTAATTTCCCGACAAGACGCCCGTAAAAAAAGGATCATCCAGAAGAGGGACAAAATAGAATCTAGCTTGATGGATGGATCGAGTGGAGAAGACACTCTACCTAGATGAGAAGCAATCATACTCAGAGAGCAGATCAAGGCAAAATTTCCTTTGACTCACGATTAACCCTTGTTTTTCCTGCAAAATTTCACTACCTAAAAAATAATGTAGAGTTCCCACATCTTTGATGCAAAATTCTAAGTGTAAGAACAGTTTAATATGAGATATTTCTTGTGAATGATTCCCTGTTATCAGCCACACACGCTGTCAGTAAAGTAACATAATTCCATGAATGTTTGGTGAACATAGAATAATCATTAAGTGAGGAGGAATAACCTTTGAAACTCAATGCCCCTGCAAGTCGAGCATACCATTGCCGTGAAACTTGTTTTAAACCATAAATAGACCTTCTGAGCCGACAGATGTATTGAGGGCTTAGAGAAGGCATACCTATGGGAAACTTCATGTAAACCTCCTCCTGTAAATCCACATGAATAAAAGAATTATTCACATCTAACTGAAAAATAGGCCATTTTTTCTTAACTGCCACAGCAAGAAGATATCATTTTAACCACGGGAGAAAATGTTTCATGATAGTCAACCCTTTCTCATTGAACATCACCCCTAATAAAAAATCGAGCCATGAGCCTCTCCATACTACCACCTGAAAAATGCTTCACCTTGTAAACCCATTTAAAGGGTAATGCCTTCTTACCACTTGGCAAAACAACATCTCTAGTTTTATTTTGTTTTAGCACTGTAATTTCTTTGTTCATGGTGTCCGTCCAACCAGGGTGATTAGCAGCTTGTGTATAACTAGTAGGTTCATAAATTTGAGAAATGGAATTGAGTATATTCTGGTTTTATAGTGACAGGGCTGAGAAAGAGTAGGAAGAAGGATAAACAGGTATAGTAAAACAAGCAGCAGAAACATTGGTAAAATTGAGATTACTACAAATGTAATCATTTAAGCATTCTGGTTTCTTATAGACTCTTGCAGATCTTCTGGGAGCTAAAACAGAAGGAGAAGTAGTATCCAAGGGTGAAAATTTTAAAGGTGTGTAGGAATGATGAAAGGAAGGAAGTACAGGAGATGGTATGGATGGTTCTTGAGGAGAAAGAAAAACTGGAGGAGGATTAAACTTGAATGCAGGATTAGGAGAATAAGACTGATCACTTTCAAAATTCGAGTGAGATGCAGAGTTCTGAGTTATATCAATAGAGGCAAAGGGAAATACATCCTCATGAAACATACATCCCTAGAGATATTCTCTTAGTATCCAAATCCAAAACATTTGAAACCCTTTTCAGCATCAAGATAACCTAGAAAGACAAAAGGCTTGGCTCTAGGTTCAAACTTACCCCTGTCAGAAGCCAAAGTAGAAAGGTAGACTAAGCACCCAAATACCTTCAACCTTTCATAAGTAGGCTTAGCTTGAAAAAGAATCTCATAAGGAGTCTGTCCATTCAAAACTTTAGAAGGAATTCTATTGATAAGATGAGTGGTCGTGACTAGACATTCACCCCAATATTGAATAGGTGCCTGGGACTGTAAAAATAAAGCACCGAAGATTTTCAATAAATGTCTATGTTTTCTTTCAACAACACCATTTTGTTGTGGAGTAGCAACACAACTAGTCTGGTGAATAATACCTTTAGAGGATAAAAAAAAGCTAAGTTCTCAATGCTCTTTCCTAAATCAAAAGCATTATCAGACCTGATAATCTTGACCTTCACATTGAACTGCCTTTCCACCATAGATAAAAAAATGCTTTATAACAGGAAAAGCATCACTCTTAGTCTTCAATAAAAGAGATCAAGTACCCCTACTAAAATCATCAATGATAGTGAGGAAGTATTTAAAACCATTGTACGTAGGGTCTTTATAAGGACTCCAAGTATCTAGATGAATGAGTTAATAAATCCTTTTGGATTTAGTGTGACTGATAGGAAAAGATAACTTAGATTGCCTTGTCAAGGGACAAACATCACAAGTGCATTCAAAAATAGAAGAAAATTTAATAGAACTGATGTATTTCATTGCATGAAAAGGCAAATGCCCAAGTCTTTTGTGCCACAACATTACATCAGATTTTGATTTGAAAGAAATAGGAACAGAAAAAGTAATTGAAATAGGTTGAAGACAATCCTTTGAAACTAGAACATTTTTGTGATCCCTAAAGTAAAGATAATGCTTAGCACTAGCCAAATCGAGTAAGTAGAGCCTATCCTTAGCTTCACCAAAAACTTGAGCCCTCTTCAGAAAAGGGGCCTGTAAAAGACATCCAATGGGAGTGAGTAAAAGAATACACTGAAATTGTTTAATAAATTTGTCTACTGATAGTAAGTTATACTTGAATGAAGGGACATAGAGAACATTTTCAAGGACCAAAACAACAAAAATGGGCACAATGCCCCTGTGAGTGATAATAATTTGAGACATGTGAGGCAGAACAATAAACTTAGGAGCAGGAAGTAGAGTCAAAGATGTGAAAACTTAACGGTTGCATCACATGTGCTTAGATGCTTCTGGATCTATAATCCAGGAACTAGAGTTTTTATTAACTAGACAATGTAAAGAGTGTGTGTAAGATATACCAGTAGCTGCATTCATATTTCCTGAAACTCTTGCTTCAGGCTGCACCATAGAGGATAAATTGTCTGTCAATTAGTCAGAAACCGGTTCATGTTATCTTCCATATCTGAGTTATGAATGTTCCTTTCTCAATCCTCAATTGATACTGCATTACTTTTAATAGTAGGTTGAACTTTTTTGGATTTGGTAGTAGTGAACTTAAAATTAGTAGGGAACCCAATCAATCTATAACAGTTTTCTCGAATGTGGTTAGTCTTTTTACAGTAGGTACAGAACAAGTTAGTTTGCTTAGAAGGAAATTGTTGTGCAGATCTGTTTTTCCAAGCTCTTTTTTCATTAAATTTAACCTTCTGATTTGGGAATGCTTGATCAGCTCCATATCCCTGAACCCTCCCTGTCTGCCAGCTATAAAAGAAGAAGAACTAGTAGCAATATGTCCATTCACGTAACTCTCCCTCTGATTTTCATTATGCAAAAAGAGTGAGTAAGCGTGGTTAAGATTAGGCAGAGGTTTTATCATGAGGATGTTACTCCTAGCTGGAGCATAGGTTTCATTCAACCGCATGAGAAACTTGATAAGTCTTTCATCCTCTAGAGATTTGTGAAGCTTCTGTTTTCCTCCACAACTGCAATTACAGGTGCACCTGTTATCTGCATTTAGTGAATCTAATTCGTCCCACAGTCTCTTGATCTTAGTGTAGTATCCTGCAACATCATTGTTCCCTTGGACCAGGTCACTAAGCTCCTTTTGTAAGTGAAAGAGTTAGGCTCCATTAGACTGGCCAAACATTTTTTCCGAATCTGTGTAAAGATCTCTGACAGTTTTTTAGTAAATAACACTATCATCTATATCTTTTTATAATGAATTTAGCAACCATAAAGTAACCATGTCATTCCATCTACTCCATGATTGATAATCTGATGAATCTGAATTTGGGATTTTGTAGGTGCCATCAATATATCCATGTTTTTTTTTTTTTTTTGGCAAAAAGAGCTATTAGGAAGGTTCTCCTCCATCCCTGAAAAAGACATTGGAGGTGTCTACCATTTTTAAGTAAAGAGAAAAAGCAGGTAAAAAAAATTTAGATGGATCTGATTTGAAGAAAACTTTCATTGCTCTGATACCATGATGGAAATGAAGAGAACAGGAAATCTGAAGAAAAATATTTTCTCTGATTTCATCTGTACAAGCTACTCATATTTATACATCTTTATGTAAAGAAAAGAAAAATCTATATAACACCTATCTAATTTCTATTTGTCTAAGAAATAACAAACTATATTTTTTTGTGTCCTACTCATATGACCTTATAGCTTTGCATTTGTGCACCTAAATTGTGTATATCATTACCAGCACATATCTAATCAAATGGTCTTTAATTTGACACCTGACTTTCCTCGTCAATCTGCGATCCAATATTGTATGATATCTAAGTGCTTACTGTGGAGGATTTCTATTATTTTTAATCTCATGAAAACATACGTTTCTCCACAGGCATTAAATGTTGCCTTTTTGCCCATTACGATGCAGATGTACAGAAGAGATGTGATGAGAGACCAAATGAATTTGTTTACACAATTTTGTCCTCCTTTTCACCCAATCTTTAAGACCTTTTTGATTGCCTTAGGAAATTGTACATACATAATGAAAATTTGTTGAGTTATTATAGAAGAGGTCTCTTTCTTCCTTGAACTTTGTTAGTTGATATATTAAAACTTTGTTAAGAGTTAACAAATTTAGAAAGTAGAGACCTCTTGAAAGATAATTGTTAGAAGAAACAGAGGCAAGCTTTTTGAAGGACATTACTGAGTCCTTATGCATTGTAACTCTGTGTATATCACCTTTCTTATCGCTAGCGCTTTACTTGGTGAACTTACAATGGATTATGGTGTTCATAACCACTGGGAGAACATTAGGACAACAAATTTGTTAAATGTTATGAGGATATTTTCAGTTTTGGAACTACAAAATTTTATATAATGGATACTCATTTGAGTTGAAAATGAACATTTCAATCATCTTTCAGTAATTATTTTATTATTATTATTTTCTATAATTTTTGAAAATTTTCTTATTCTCTTATTTTGTTGAAGGATTTTTTGGATTGGCTAATAGTGAAGAAAATACTATTTTTATGATTAATCTATTTAAAACATATTATTTTTTTTTTGTACTCTCGGAGGATTAGCTTTTCTTCTAAATATATTTGGAGAAATATAAACTTTATTTCTGCTAAACTTTGATCATTCTAAATTCACAGCCTCTTTTCTTATATAGTAATTTCAAATTATCTTAGCATTTTCTTTATGCCCTTATACGTGTATTTGAAAAAAAAATATTCATTTAAAAGGAAGAACTATTATTCTTTGACAAAGTTAGTGATGTCCTCTTTTAAATCTTGAGAACCCAAATTATCAGAATTATTCAACTTTTTTTACCAGTTTATAGAAAAGAGTAAAATATATTTTGAGTTGATTTCGAGTCTTGGGTGAAAAAAGGAAATTGATCCATAAGTTATCCTCTTATCTTCATTTTATTTAAAGTATGTTTAAAGTCGAGCCAATATTTAGTGATTAAATAAGTTTTTTTTATAATATCATACCTCATTATAACATTTGTTCCTCTTGTGATATTGTAACTAAAAGAAGCTTTTACGGTGATTTATTTTCTCAAAACATTTTGAAACAAAGTCTCCAAAAAATATTTCTGAGAATTAATAGTTAAATAAGAAATGAAAACGATAGCGATAAATATTCTTATTTCAGGATACTAAGAATGTAAATGCAACGGTATATTTTTGGGTTACGTTATTTTTAGATATGTAATTTTTGTTACCTAAACCTATTGTTCTTTGTTTTGGAATTCTTTGTAATGGCTAATCATGTCACTCTTTGATACGGTGAGAACATGCATAAAAATATTCTTCATAATATTGATCTTAATTTTACAAAATTATATAGTACATCACTTGATCTACAAGTGCAACGCACGTGTGGCGAAACTAGTACACTTAAAAGTAGGAAATACCAAATTACAAAGTTGGATTGCCATTTTGTCCGTACATTACATTAAAATTTGATTAACTATCTAAATAAATATTAAAATTAATTAAAAATCCTACTTTCTCAAAATGTAAATATGCATTCTAATAAATAATTCTATTCTTATTAAATATAAAATAAAAATTAGTTAAAAATTAATGAGTGTAATAATCATTATAATAATTATAGTTGAGTCTCTTGATTACCTACGGTCATAATATTCATAAACACGATACAATTAAAATAATGACCAATCACATTTGATGATCTAAAGTCAAAAGTAAATTTAAAAACTATTGTTACATATGTATATTGAATTAGCCTAAAGGAAGTAAACTAACATCACCTTGCCCCTTGGCATCAAAATATTATTTACATGTAATTAATTAAATATCAAATATAATTATATGCCATATAATATAATTATATGTCATATAATATTAAGTCAAAAGTTGAAAGTATCATTTGCGCTAACTAATCTTTTTCTTTCTTACATTTACTTATTATTGTTGTTGTTGTTGTTATTTTATATGTTCATCTTTGTAACACCCCATTTGTTACAATACTAGTACAATGCAAATGAAACATGACATGGTTCGGTCAAATTAGCACTAATTTTTAAAAGTGCTTGAATCTCGTGTTAATGGGATATATGTGTGTCTAACGCTTAAGAGGGTCGAGTGTATATATGTTTTGTGTCAAATTGAGGAGATTACAGCCTTAAATGAAGTAAGAGAATTGAGGTGCTTATAGGACTTAGTAAGCTAGCAGGTGAGTCACCTACTTGCTCAACTCAAATTTGCTAGCTAAACGGAGACGAGGCTC
>JAPFFP010044758.1:0-12151 GCA_026153255.1 Solanum medicagineum | reverse complement strand
GGCTCTCAGGCTCCAAACCAGCCAGTACCCCAATGGAATACAACCAAAGGTTGACTACTGTGGAGTATGATGAACATATGAGTAGCCAGGGTTCAGATGCTGAGTTGGAAAATCCAAGATCATACCAAAGGTTGATTGGGAAGCTGTTGTACTTAACTATGACTAGGCCAGACATTTCCTATGCTGTGAATGTGTTGAGCCAATTTATGCAGAGACCTAAGAAGTCACACATGGAGGCAGCATGCAGAGTAGTAAAATACATAAAGAGAGAACCAGGCTTGGGGATTCTCTTAAGATCAGAAAAAACTACCCAATTGACTGCTTATTGTGATGCTGATTGGGCAAGTTGTCCAAACTCAAGAAAGTCCATTACTAGTTATGTGGTAAAGCTGGGGAAATCCTTGATATCTTGGAAGTCAAAGAAGTAGAGTACAGTCTCGAGAAGCTCAGCAGAAGCAGAATATAGGAGTATGGCAGCAGCAGTTTCAAAAGTAACATGGCTCATGGGAATTAGTAAGGAACTAAACATGGGACTCAATACTCCAGTCGAGCTGATAAGTGACAGTAAGGCAGCCATTCAAATAGCTTCAAACCCTGTGTTCCATGAGAGAACTAAACACATTGAGATAGACTTACACTTTGTGAGAGAAAGAGTCCAGGATGGAACTATCAAAACCTCTCACATTATCTCCAAAGATCAAGAAGCGGATTTGTTCACAAAGGCCTTGAGTAAGCCACAACACGAGTATCTTTTACACAAGCTAGGAGTGTTAAACTTATTCACACTACCTAGCTTGAAGGGGGGTGTTGAGAATAGAGGTTAATTAGTTATAAAAGAATTAGGAAAAGTTAGTAAGTAGGATTAGTTAGAAGTGGTTAAGTTAATTAACCCAAAATTAGTTGAATTAGTCAAGTTGATTAGGGGAAGATATAAATAGGGAGAAAAACCCCAAATCTAACACTTCTTTTCCTTTTCGTCTCTATAAACCAAGAAGAAGAAGCTCCCATTATTGGAGCTCTTCAATCTTATACATTCCTTAACAGTTTCTTCTCAATTCCTCTTCTCTGTTGCTTGCAAATCTTCACAAATGGGACCAAATCTGTCTTTCTTCTCTTCTCTCACAAATCAAATTAATACGCAAATGTGAAGCCACATAACTACAAAGTGAAACAATGAGTACTACAAGCCTTGTCTTTGAGATTTTTATCAAATTTACACTCTGACAAGCCTTGAAACAGAGACATTTATAAATATTGAAACTTTGTGTGACTCCACAAGATGTGTTAATTCCAGTAAGTTCTTGGAGATTGCTCTATCCTAAACCCTAGGGTTTACCTATATAAAAAATGTTGCATTCCTTTAAAGAGGCATCTCAACTATTCTGCAAATTCATAAAATATTCAAAACGATCAATTAAAATCAAATAAATCTTGAGGAGGTCCATATCATCTTAGTTCAGGAAATATGTAGCCCTCGAATGATGAAAAAATCTAAGGAGAAAAGAATCAAGGGATGACATATTTGTCCCTTGTTTCTTCATAATTTATTTATATTACAATTTATTTTTCACTACTTAAAAATTTATTTGAAAAGATATATATTTGAGGATACACGATGTACTAACATAACAAAAACAATGGCTTGTTAAGACTTTTTATTAATTTATGTATGGTCCAATTAATGTACTACCTATAATTAATAATTAATAAGAATAAAATTTGTCCGTCGAATTAGTTACTTGATGGTCGCATGAAAGTAAGTCTCAATTTCTATAAATTTGTTTTCCCTCCGTCCGTTAGGATTTTCACATATTTTGTACGCATTTTTCATCATTAACAATTATGGTAAAATAATACTAGTAAAAGAAAGCATAAACCATCAATTAAGATTTTTGCTTTTTGCTGTGATAATATCTTCCGACTTATTTTATCTACAAGATTTATCAATCCATGAAATCTTCTTTGGAATAATCTGTGAGATTATTCTATTAGGGATATTTGCAATTAATTAGAATATTTACTCTAATTTTGTACTTTTTTTTTTTTTTTGAGATGGTGAAATTGCTCCTCTTGTCACACTGATCGAGCTATATTAAATTTGTGGCTGGTTTATTTACTTTATTTTTGTTATTATTAATTTACTATTATTTTTGTTATAATGATTGTAATATTGTTTGGCTAAATTTAGCATTATCTGAATTGCACAAACCCATTTCCGTAAACCTTATTTGTCAAAAGGTTTTAGCGGGAAGAAGTTTAGATTGTATGTAGCTCTCCTGGGAATGGGCAACATGTAAATGCGTTTTGAATTGCCACAATATGCGTCTAATAAAAAGTTATTCAGATGATTTATAATGTTTTCTCAATTACTCATGGTATGATAATAGTAATTCCTTCTTTTAATTCGTATAGTGAATTGGAAAGCATTTATTATCACACGTTATTTTTTGAGATAAGTATATAAAATACATTTAAATTATATTATTTTTTTGAGTTTCACACCTAAAGCACAGAAAGTTTGAGAAACACACATGTATCTTTTATTCCACTCTCACCATAGTATGTGCGCTACACTCTCTCTTTTATTTTTAAAAAATGTCACATTACAAAATATATTTCACATTGGCAAAAAATAAATAAATTATAATATTAGTTAAAATTAAATATTAAAATATTATTATTTTAAAAAAATTATAAAATAAAATATAAATATTTTTCTTACCCCACCCAACCACTTCATCCCACCATAAACCCCCCCTTCCCCGCCCCCAAACAAAACTTGCAATTTTTTTTAAAGAAAATCTTATTTAATCTCCCTCTTAAAGTAATAATCTAGATATTATTTTAGTTGTTTTTAGAAAAAGTAATTTTATGTTAGCCACTTAATCCTCCATTTTTATTGTTTTATTATTTTTTAGAAAATTATTTTTTATTTATCGCAAGATTTTTTAAATAAATTTTTTATTTCTGTTATACTCGATAAACAAGTAGAAGAAAATATTTTTCTAAAAATATGTGTACATATCTATAAAATCAAATATATAAAAAAAGATAAAAATAAATTAGGAGCAGAGGATTAGATGCAAGTGGGATAGAATTTTATTTATTTTAAAAAACTCTATTTTATTTAGGTAGGATTGGAGTAGGGGCTGAAGTTTGAACTTTTAAAAATATATTATAAAAGAGATTAAAAAATAAAAGGGTCGGGGATTTTTGGGGGTTGGGGCAATCGAGTATGTGAGAAAAATATTTTAAATTTTATTTTTAAAAAAATAAAATTTTTCGGGAAGAATATTTATACTTTAATTTTTTACTTTTAACTAATATTAATATTTTTATTTCATTTTTGTCAATGTAGCATGCCATGTGGCAAAG
Organism: Solanum medicagineum; assembly: GCA_026153255.1. Taxonomy (NCBI): domain Eukaryota; kingdom Viridiplantae; phylum Streptophyta; class Magnoliopsida; order Solanales; family Solanaceae; genus Solanum; species Solanum medicagineum. Next base: position 8,776 of record JAPFFP010044758.1, on the reverse strand, counting down.
TTTTCTCCAATAAAAGGGAGAGTGTATTACACACAACACTGAGGTGTGTTTCTCAAACTAATAAGTGATAGTTTAAGTATGTTTCTCAAACTTCCAATACTTTACGTGTGAAATTCTTTCAAAAAATTGGTATAGTTTAGGTGTGTTTTATATACTTACCTCTTTTTTTGTTTGTTATCTTATCTTGTTTAGATATATTATTACTTATAATTGGCCAGAGAGACGATTGCTCTAGTGGTTACACCTTATCATTACCCACATTTATTATAGTTCTTCATTTAATGTTATTTCATTTTAAAAGCATTTGTTGAAATTAAAAGAATAGTCATTGGATACACGTTTCAAGAAGATAAAATATTGATATTAATTAGTAGAAGTTAACAATCTCCAACTCAATAAGTAAAATACAATTCAAGTAATTCAAATTTATAACTCAGGAAATTTATGATATTACAACTAAAGAATTAAAGTGCAACTGTTGATAGTAATATTATATAATTATAATATTACTTAGAAATTTGATCAAATTTTAATTTATGAAAAAAATAATATTTTTACGATTAAAAGCTTGTTGAAAGATATTTTATATTTTTTATATAAAAAATAAATAGGAGTAATATTTGCTTGAAGGTTAAAAGATCTTCTAACTTCTTAAGCATTTTGGTGCATCATTTCTTTTTTTAAACTTTGGGCTTTGGATTTCATGATAATTTTAATAAATGTATCTAGAAAATAATGACTTTATCCACAACAACATTTAAAACAATTCTTTATAAATATTTCAAATGTAAGGTGAAAAGTGTAATCATTAATACTTTGAAATAAGAAAATCTTATAAATATTAGTTGTTTGTTTATACATGCCGAACCATTAATATGATTCTATTTATTTCATTTGCTAAAGGAAAAAATATAGCCTTCAGTCAAATATATTCTCAAAAGGTGAAATTACAAATACATAGTCAAAAAAAAAAAGAAACAAAGAAGCGAAAAGCTTTCCTAGGAGCAAGCATGGCATAAGGCTACTAATGAAAATCAAAAAATTCTGAGACATTTTTTTCCTTCTTTGTCTTCATACTACAAATTGAAGAAAACCTAATCCAATAAACACTCAACATCTGAGCAGAAAGAAAAAAAACTAAAAAACTTGTAAGGTAAGTTAACGAAAGCGACATTCAACTACCAAAATGTCACGCTCCGAAACTAGGGCCTAGACGTGACCAGCGAATGGGGGAACTGAAGGAACCCAAACAAGCCTCATAGCATATCATTCCACATCCTTGGTCGTGGAAGCAATTAAAATGATAATAAAAGATAAGCATAAACAAGGGGAATCGGGTCTAAGGTAAAGAGTTAAATATTTGAAAAACATAAATGAGTCAAAGCTCAAGCGTAATACATAACTTGTCCAACAACACCTCTAGACCTAGAACTTATTGGGGCCCAAGACAAACAATTGGGCTCACCCTCATAGGTATAAGTATTCCAAAATATACTAGATGTAGTCTGAACATAAGCATGAAAGAAGATAGTTATTGTCCCCGGACATGAGGACTCACCAAAAAGCTAACTTGAACAATCCATCTAGCCACAAGGAGAATCAATAGGGGCTCCAATTCCTACATGGTAACATCATGTAGGTATAGATTATGCGTTAGTACGTTTGAATCTACTAAGTATATAGGGTGCAATGCATGTAACTTACCAAAACTTGCATATCTACGTTAGATGACAAGGCACATAATATAGAAAGAGTTGAATATCGAAGAATGTAATATACGAGATGCTATGAATGTCAGGATGCATGAAATGCAAATGATGCGCTTATATATATTGGGGATGTGAGCTCAACCAACATAAGTAATACCAAGCGGGGTATTACTTGGAATCCTGATAAAATCCCCTCATTGATAAAGAGGTGATCTACTTGCCAAGGGTAGACCATACTTCACCTTATAGGACAACTCCCTCTTCGTATGAGGTAACCTTCCTTACGAGACAGCTCCCTCTTCGGATAGGATTTTCACAAAATCACAATTCAAATCATTTCTTCTCCGTATGGGACAATTCGCTCTTCGGATCGGAAACCTATGCGAGGCACATAGTTCAAGGAAAGTGAGAGGGCCCTTAGGGATAGCCCTAACGCCCCCAATCCATCGGTGCTAAGTCATCATCCCACAAAAAAAAATAAAATATATATATACACACTTTCAAACGACTTAAATCATTTTCGAAACCATCTCAATACATTCTTAGGCTTAAAGGCCAAAACATAATTTCATAATCTTTATATTCATCCATAGGAATAGCCCATTCATATACAAAATGGTGCAGCACCCAAAATGCTCAAAGAGCCAAAATCAAAGATATATATGTGATCACAATATTGCCATAACCAACATTTTCAAAACTCATATCATAGAACATAATTGGGATCAACCCATAATATAATTTCTAAAAATGATCCATGTACATGAATGCATATGCTATGGACAATGAGAGAATGACATGAGTAATTAGGATTTAATCAAAAATCAACAATATGATATGAAATTCAATCGAAAACAAAATTAAATCCATATTTAAGTTCATATTGTAATCACCCATACATTTAGAAGTCTTAAAGGGGACATTCATACTTGAAATTCCATAAAACCCAAAGAAAATCTTCATGTAATAGTTTAAATCACATTAAAATATCAAATAAAAACTACCCATTCATAATTAGAATTTTAAGATTCATTATCTTCAAAACCCCAAATTTAAAGTAACTAGAAATCCATGAGATTGCTTAAAAATAATTTTGGGTCTCCTTGCTTGAAAGGAAGTCAAGGATCAACCCTCATACCTTAGACTTTAAGTTCCTTGAAATTGAGTTGAGAAAGAATGGAAGCTTGGAAGTAGGTCTTGGAATCCAAACTTGTTCTTGGGTTTACTTGAAATTGAATTGGAGCTTAATGCAGGCTCTTGAGAGGATTTGGGAGTGTGATTGAGATGAAAGTAGTGAGTTTTATCCTTTGGAACATTACTCAGGTCTCTGAGGAAGGTTAAGATAGCTTAGGAAGTCAAAAAGGGTCATTAGAATAATTAGCATTTATGAAAATGCCATTAGAGAACGGATGGAAAATTTGGCAAAGTGGTGCCCCATGGAAGGTCCCACGGGTCGTGTGGCATTCCACAGGTCATGTTGAGTGCCCGTGACAAGGTACTTGGTCTAAAAATTGAAGTTGTAAATCGATTGGAAGAAGACGTCTCGTCGCAACCACGAAGGTCTCCACAGTTCGTATGGAGCCTCACGACCCGTATAGAGGCTCGTGGTACCATACTTGGTGCTGGAAAATGTTGACCAGGCTCCATGCCAAGGACCACGGGTTGTGCACCATGCCACGGGTCGTGGTGAGGGGCCTGGCACAACACTTAGCAAGAAAACACCCCCAAACGCCCACTATTCCTCTCTTGAACTCACCCCACGACCAGCCACACGGCCAATGGCATGCAACACGGCCCATGCTACTGGTCATGCCCCATGCCTTAGGCCCAAAAATGGCCTTTTCCAACTCAAGACACCTCACACGACCCATATAAGACATCATTGTTGTATAGGTGCCCGTGGGGCTTCACTGCATGGGAGGGTCTTATGAAAACGGTCATAAATCCTTCATCCGAACTCGAAATGAGGTGAAACCAAGTGCGTTGGAAAGCTAACTCAAAGGGAGCTCAATTGACATGTCGTACGCTACCCAAATCCAATTGTGCTAAAAGTTATGCTTGTTTAAAGTTGACCCTTCTATCGGTACTTGTGTCAAATTAACCAACGAAAATCCTTTTGAACTTGGCTTGTCGTAGGGGCCCATGACAGCCTTAAACGACATACATAAGCTTGGAAATTCTAGGTCCTTACATCATCTCCCCCTTGGGTATATTTATCCTCGAATGTGGAAGAACAAAGCTTGAAAGACTTGACTTGGAACACGAAACCTCCAACCATATGATCAATGCATAGTTTACTAGTTGAAGATCATAAAGTAGTTAAAACTCATGCCAAAAATGTATTCAATTCATTTCAAACATAAAGTAAATCATTTCAATGCACATGCAAGCATGTCATGCCATGAGACTCAAGAATTGAAAGGGTTGGGACCGCTTGGGAAAAGAAAGAACCTAGTGCCTTACGATTAGGTAGATTGGAAAAGATAGGGATGTCGCCTTATCAATATTGCTTCGGTTTCTCCGATGGTACTTTCAACATGTCATTTTCCCCAACGGGTCTTGACGAATGCTACACCCTTACCAATCATCTTTTCCACCCTTTCCATCCAATACCTCCACCGGGACCTTCTTCTAAGTCAACTTATCCTCCAAAACACCCACAACCTCAAAGAGTTCTATAGCACTAGAGTCACTAACACATCCCCTCAACCTAGAAGCACGAAGAACCGGACAAATCACTCCCCTATTCAAAGGAAGTTCCCATACTTACGCAACCACCAACCACCCTCTACATTCTATAAGGACTCATAACCCTAAACTTAAGTTTCAACCTTAAACATGCTTAGTCCACTTAGTACCCTAAACCACCATCTCCCCCTTGGAAGACAACCTCCACTCTACCATCCTTTCAAGACCTTGCTTAAACTAGACCTCCTCAACCAAATAAGATATGGAACCACCAAGAACACTATACTACCATTCTCAACTTTCCTCAACCTAACTTCCAATCTAAGCAACCAATGGATCCCACTAGTCTCCTCTTTACCGCACTTATCCACATATGCTAGGCTACCCCTAGGCACCCCACTTAGAGCATCAACCATAACATTAGCCTCAATGGGGAAATGTCGCACACTCATATCACAATCGTTAAGGAGTTCTAATTAACCACCTTCTTGTTATCCTCAACTCACACCTATCATATTTAGCAAACAACCTCTCATCTCTCAAGACTAGCAGCACTACCCCCAAGTGATTCACAAGCTCTAAATAATTCAATACTCCATTGCTAGAGGCCACCACAAACATGCCAAAGTAGAGACCCTATTCATGAAACCCATAAACACAACCGGTGCATAAGCCCACCAAGAAACACTACCAATATTCAGAATGCTCATTCCTAGTCCTAAGGACCCTTAGGGATATCACCCACCCTCATCCACACTTGGGAACAAAATCGGAACCTCAAATCAACCTTAGTGAAGTGATTAACCCATTGTAGTTGACCAAATCGATCGACCATCCCTACCCATCATATTAAAACCTTACGGGTCCTACACTCATCCAAAGCATGCTATGCAAGTAGCCAACCCACCCCAAGACCTCCAACACCTCAAACTAAGTCTAGCCAAGATCACAAGACAAGACCTAATGCAATTCAAACCCGGATCAACACCTTTGAACCTCCTAGCAACCATATACTCAACAGAAACGATAGAAACCAAAGGTCCACACAACAACTTGGACACATAAGAAGCCCCACTAACAACCAAAAGAATAGAGAAGAAGTTGTGGCACACCGGACCTGACAATGCATGCACACCAAAGCAAAGGAAACTTTAACTTACCGGTAATAGCATCAGGCACCTCATCCCCTCATTGAGCCATTTGATCAACATGACCTCCTCAATCCAAAGGTCGACCACCCTTACACTTCCTTAGAACATATGGACAATCAACTAGCTTGTGACCCACTTTACTACATCCATAACATTCATTGGTCCTCCTCAAGCATGGACCACCATGGTTCTTTCCACACCCTCGACACTTGGGATTAGTCATCCCACCATCACCTCCTTTTGGTTGAGCAAGAGAACAACCACTAACTTTACGTCCAAATCCTCCACAAAACCAAGCAAGCATTAGACTTCTCCAATGGCCCTTCCCACACTTTCGGCATCTAGGCCCTTCCACCCCCTCATCACCTCTTTTACCCTTTTTACGCCTATGAGGACAATCTATTATCTTGTGACCCTCCCCTCCACAATCATAACAAGCATTGGTTTTCTTTAAGCATGGGCCATCATGGCATCTACCATATTTTGGCACCTAGCATAAGCCACCACACCACCCCTATCTCTCCCTTTGGAACCTTAGAACTTACCCTCAACACGGGCCCTCTTGGCCTTATTACCTCTCCTCTCACCACAGAAGTCTCGGGAGCACCCACTTGTAAATTGAGTTGAGTTGCCAATGTTGTCACCACTTTGGCCATTACCCAAAGAGTATTACGAACCTCGCATTCGATATATTGCCATATTGAGTAGCCTAAGACATATCATGAAATGTAACGGTTAGGGATTAGCAATAATCCCTAGGGGACCTAACTATATCGCACGACATAGATCATGAAGAGGTGAAACATTTCCTAGAATGCCTCATGGCCTCCTATTCATAGTTGTGGTGCACAACACAACCATGAATAAGACACTAGTCGATGTAGTGTGTTGAACTCCGAGGATCTAACAACCTAGTTCTCTGATACCATCTTGTCACGCCCCGAACATAGGAGCTAGACGTGACCGACGGATGGGGGACCCGAAGGAACCCAAACCAAGCCTCATATCATATCATTACACGTCCTTGGTCATGAAAGCAATTAAAATGATAATAAGAGATACGCATAAGGTCTAAGGTAAAGAGTTAAACACTTGAATAACATAAATGAGTCAAAGCTCAAGCGTAATACATAACTTGTCCAACAATACCTCTAGACATAGAACTTACCGGGGGATAAGATAAACAACCGGGCTCACCCTCATAGTCATAAGTATTCCAAAATATCCTGGATGTAGTCTGAATATAAGCATGAAAGAAGATAGATATTTTCCCTGGACATGAGGACTCACCAAAAAGCTAACTTGAACAATCCATTTAGCCACAAGGAGAATCAATAGGGGCTCCAATTCCTACATGGTAACATCATGTAGGCATAGATTATGCGTTAGTATGTTTGAATCTACTAAGTATATAGGGTACAATGCATGTAACTAACCAAAACTTGCATATCTACATTAGATGACAAAGCACATAATATAGAAAGAGTTGAATATTGAAGAATGTAAATACGAGATGCTATGAAAGTCAGGATGCATGAAATGCAAATGATATGCTTATATATATTGGGGATGTGACCTCAACCGACATAAGTAAGACCAAGCGAGCTATTACTTGGAATCCCGATGAAATCCCCTCATCGGTAAAGAGGTAATCTACTTGCCAAGTGTAGATCATACTTCACCTTACGGGATAACTCCCTCTTAGTACGAAGTAATCTTTCTTACGAGACAACTCCCTTTTCAGATAGGATTTTCACAAAATAATAGTTCAAATCATTTCTTCTCCTTACGGGATAACTCCCTCATCGGATCGAAAACCTATGCTCGGCACATAGTTCAAGGAAAGGGAGAGGTCCCTTGGGGATAGCCCTGATGCCCCTAATCCATTGGAGCTAAGTCATCATCCCACAAGAATAAATATATGTATACATATATATATACATACATTCAAACGACGTAAATCATTTTCGAAACCATCTCAATGCATTCTTAGGCTTAAAGGTCAAAACATAATTTCATAGTCTTTATACTCATGCATAGGAATAGCCCATTCATATGCAAAATGGTGCAAGCACCCAAAATGCTCAAAGAGCCAAAATCAAAGACGTATATTTGATCACAATATGGTGATAACCAACATTTTATCAAAACTCGTATCATAGAACATAATTGGGATTAACCCATAACATAATTTCTCAAAATGATCCATGTACATGAATGCATATGCTATTACCAATGAGAGAATGACATGAGAAATTAGGATTTAATCAAAAATAAACAATACAATATGAAATTCAATCGAAAACATAATTATATCCACATTTAAATTCATATTTATAATCATCCATGCATTTAGAATTCTTAAAGGGGACATTCATACTTGAAGTTCCATAAACCCCAAAGAAAATCCTCATGTAATAGTTTAAATCACATCAAAATCATCAAATAAACACTATCTGTGCATAATTAGAATTTTAGGATTCATAATCTTCAAAACCCCAAATTTAAAGTAACTAGAATTACATGAGATTGCTTAAAAGTAATTTTAGGTCTCCTTGCTTGAAAGGAAGTCAAGGATCAACCCTCATACCTTAGACTTTAAGTTCCTTGAAATTGAGTTGAGAAAGAATGGAAGCTTGGAAGTAGGTCTTGGAATCCAAACTTGTTCTTAGGTTTCCTTGAAATTGAATTGGAGCTTAATAGAGGCTCTTGAGAGGATTTGAGAGTGTGATTTAGATGAGAGTACTGAGTTTTATCCTTTGGAATATTGTTTAGGTCTTTTAGCAAGGTTAAAATAGCTTAGGAAGTCAAAAAATGTCATTAGAATAATTAGCATTTACAAAAATGTCATTAGTGTACGAATGAAAAATTTGGCAAAGTGGTGCCCCATGGAAGGTCTCACGGGTCATATGGCACTCCACGGGTCGTGTGGAGTGCCCATGACAAGGTACTTGGTCTAAAAATTGAAGTTGGAAATCGATTGGAAGATGTCTCGTCGCGACAACAAAGGCCTCCATGGTTCGTGTGGAGCCTCACGGCCCTGTGTGGAGGCTCGTGGCACCATACTTGGTGCTGAAATATGTTTCCCAGGCTCCACGCCAAGGACCACAAGTCATGCACCATGCCACGGGTCGTGGTGAGGGGCGTGGCACAACACTTAGCAAGAAAACTCCCCCAAACGCCCATTATTCCTCTCTTGAACTCACCCCACGACTAGCCACACGACCA
>JAPFFP010044757.1:0-12152 GCA_026153255.1 Solanum medicagineum | reverse complement strand
CCTTGTTGTGATTACGTGGGCAATCCATCGTTTTGTGGCCCACTTCCCCACAATTATAGCAAGCATTAGTAGCCCTCAAACATGGGCCTCCATGACCCTTTAGCACATCTTGGACATACAGGTCTAGGCATCACACCACTACCCACTTGGGGACTTGTGTAGTCATTGGCAAATCTCCCACTAGGAACATGAGAAGACCCTTCGCCTTCATATTCCATATATCTCAAAATTCGTGCATGATATCAAAAATTTAACTTAACATTTTTGTTCAGGGGGTAAAATTAAGTGGGAAATGGGTCTAACTCCAATTTAAGAGCAATCGTAGAAAAATTTGAAAATCGTAAAAATGCTATTTCCAGAGACGATCCGCGCCCCTGGCGCGTAGTGTATTTTGGGCACTGTTTTTCTTGTCTGGTCCAAGGCTTTTGGGTATTGCGTCTAAGTGTTCCTATGCATGAAATTACTTATACTCAGCCTTATTTCACCCTCATATCATTCAAGATATTCCCAAATACACTTCAAAACACTTAGAAAATATTTCATCTCCTAAATTCAAGTCTTAAACTGATTCGGATTCTAAGGCTCTCAATCAAGCTTCAAGTCTCCATCTGCAATCTTCATCAAGCTATTCTCCTAAGCTAAGGTATGTGGTTTTCTTTCACCCATGATGCCCAAACTCTCTTTTACTTAAAATTTCATGATTTAAAATTGATTTATTCATGAGTCTTATCTATTATGAATTTCACTGTACACTATATTGGGGTTTATGAAATTGTAACAGTTTTAGCATGTTTTGAGCTACGAAGCTAAGATCTATTGAGAGATTTGATGAAGGGTTTTGATGTATATGGTTTGAGGGTGTTACCAAGTATCTATTGATGGTTTTACATTGAATTTTCTAGCTTGATCTCATGCTTGAATTGCATGGTTTTACACCAGCACTACACACCCGCCAAATGTTTGATTAAATGTCAGGATTATGATTTCTTGAAGAACTGAAGTTCCAATACATGTCTTATGAGTTGAATGATTATATGATGATGAAAGGAATGTATGTATATGATGACGATGAAAGGAATTTATGTATATGATATTATCACTATAGTGTTGGGGATGACCAAGCCTCTCTCGGGAGTTTGTAGGCTCGAGAAACCTTGTTGAGCGGTTTGTACCTCAATTGTCGCGCTCGGGAGGTGGCAGGCCCATGCAACCTTGTCAAGGGGTTTGTACCTTGATAACCTTGTTGGGGAATTTGTACCTCATCAACCTTGTTGGGGGGATTGTACCTCATCAACTTCATGATGGGGTTTGTACCTCATGCACCTCTTCAAGGAGGTAGTAGGCCTTGGTTGCACTAATAGTGGTCACTCCTTGCACTTGTATTACGTTCTACATATAAGCGTGATTTTTATTTCAAGCATCATTGATACATGTCATATTGCTATAAGCTTATTCATTGCCTATGTTATGTATTTTGTTTATGGTGCTTATCACTTGTTGCATTGCATCCTACATACTTAGTACATTCAAATGTACTAACGCATACGCTATTCCTACATAGTGTCACCATGTAGGAACCGGAGCGCCGCTTGATCATCCTTGTCCACGTGGCTAGTATGACATCTCTCAAGCTCTTTGGTGAGTCCTCCATTTCGAGACGATGCTTATGATGTCCTACTATGTTCTAAGACTATCCTTCTTTTGTATATTTGTTGACTATAAGGATGAGCCGGTAGCTTATTTTGGCCCCCGCTAAGTATCTAAGTTTTAGAAGAGTTGTTGGACGTGTTTGTATTATGTTTTTGAGCTTTGACTCTCTCTTGACTCGTGTTGCTTATGATATGGAAGTCTCCCTTAGCTCCTTTTGTCCCTATTTACTACTCCTTTTTGTATTCTATTGTTTCCGCAACAAAGGATGAGTAATTATATGTTAAGAGGCCTGCTTGGGGTGCCTTCGGATTCCCCATGCGCCGTGTCACGTCTAGGCCTTAGTCTTGGGTCGAGACACCGAGTGAGGCGATTGAGGTACAAACTCCCCAACAAGGTTGTACAGGCCTACTACCTCTCGAGCGAGGCAATTGAGGTACGAACCCCTCAACAAGGTTGCACGGGCCTACTACCTCCTGAGCGAGGCAATTGAGGTAAAACCACCCAACAAGGTTGCACGGGCCTACTACCTCCTGAGCGAGGCAATTGAGGTACATACCCTCAACAAGGTAGTTCGGGCTTACTACCCCCCGAACGAGTCAAATGATCAACTTCCAACACTGTAGATACTTTTCATGAAATCAGCACATTTTAACCACCCTTTCATCATCATAAAGTTATACAAGTCATAGGTCATGCAATAGACCATCAATAGCTCAAGAACCCTAAACCAGACATTTTATCAAACACTTATTGGGTGTGTAATGCTAGTGTAAAACCATGCAATTAAAGGTAAAATCACGCAAGAAATCTTGAAGTAAATCACCCTACCAAATACTTGGCAACATCATCATACAATATACATCAAAACCCTTCATCAAATCTCAAGATAGATCAAAGATTCATAGCTCAAAACAAGCTCAAATAGTCACACATTTATAAAATCCCACCAAAATTCATAGTCAAATTCATAATAGAAAACTCATAGGTAAAATCAACTTAGAAACATGTATTTAGGTAAAAAGGAATCTTGAGCACCATGGGTGAAAGGACCAATGGTTGAAACCAACATACTTAGCTTTGGAAAATTCTTGATGAAGATTGGAAATGGAGACTTCAAGCTTGAATGAAATCCTTAAGATCCAGATGAGTTTTGAGACTTGGAATTTAGGGTGAAATATTTGTCTAAGTGTTTGAGAGCGTATTGGGGAATATTTAGTATAATATGAGGGTGAAAAATGGCTAGGTATAGGTACTTTTATGCATAGGAGGACTTAGGACTAAGACCAAAAGGTCTTGTACTGAACAGAAAACTGTACACAAAAATGAACTGAGGCGTGCCCTTGGGGTTTCGTGCCTTGGTCATGAAAACCTCGCTGTAATGTGATTTTTGGAAAAATGAAATTGCGATTCGTTTGCTCTAAAATCGGGGTTAGACCCATTTCCCACTCAATTTGACCCCTGATCAAGAAGAGTCGAATTTTTGATATCGCGCATGGATTTTGAGATATATAAAAATTACGGTTCGAGGAATATTTTTGGGCACTTTTTGGGGTTATTTCAATAATTTTGGGGATTTTATAACTTGATAAATAGAGCATTTAACATCACAGAAGGCAAGCACTGGTTTGACAATTTCAAAGTTCTCTAGTAATTCACTGTCTATCCCAGCAAAATCTCCCCATAAAGTCATAATTTTTTTATCGTATCTATGTATGCAAAATTGAATAACTTTATGGATAAAGGTTTTTCATGTGAAATTGTGTATATCATAGATTCAAAGAATGTTTGAGCTTACATTTCATTTGAAATTATTGCTTCCTGCCTTATACTTCGTCCTTCTCCATTTAGTGATTTTACTTTTATTAAAATACACATAAGATTTGTAGGGAATTCATATTATTATATATATGTATAATTTCATGCACGATACCAAATAAGCATTTTCAAAAATTTACCAAAGAAAGTGCCATAGCTGATCTTTTTGGTTTTGTCAAAGGAAAGGAAACCGTTTGAGAATTGTTGAGTATTAAATTGGCTTTCACACAGTACAACCTCTGTGAGGTTGTTGAATTCTAGTTAGAAATCCTTATGCACAAATAAAAAATTTTGATTAGTACCATTTAACTTTGCATTTATAATGTAGTAGCTTTGATTGAGTTCAAAAGATTTGTTCCATGTGTGAACGTCCTTGTTGAAAAGAGTTGTTTGTATTTTGGTTCCCTGCGCCAAGATGAATAAGCATTAAAATAGATTGCAAATTAATTAATGAATATAATGCACTACTAAAATAAAGGTACCTCTTCATCAACGAATATTAGTTGCCAACGAATATCTTCCACGTTTACATTTCTGTACTCTTTCGTTAATCCACAATGGATGACTAACACTTTAATCGCACGTCCTGTTGAGCCTCTCGTTAACTTCCTAATGGGTATGCGTTGGTTTTCAAGCTATTTTACACATGTCATTGTATTCCTAATATATATGTATTTGTGAAGTACAAGCGGTTTATTTCTATCTAATTAGTACCCTTTAGGTAATATTTGATGCTAATTTTCAAAAAATAATATGCACCAAATTCATACTAATTTTTGATATTTGGTTTGACAAGTTAGCAACTTCAACAAACAATAGTATAAGCATGACATTAATTTAAAGAATAATATAAGTACAGTTTTAAGAAATTTTACCAACTATGGGCTGCAAAAAGCATGAAATAGAGCACATGACCAAATTGAGACGGTACACAAAAGTTGCAACCAATTGCTACTCATTAGTTTTGAGAGTATAGAACAGTCTAATGAAAAATCAAACATCAAAATAGAGAGAACATTTAAGAATGTTGAATTCCTTAAGAATTTATACATAAAAAACCAACCACACACAGAGGTCAATCAAACAATAGGGGAGCATCCTCCCAAATCATAAATAAGGTTAGACAGATCGGTAGTCAAAATTTCAAGCTAGCAAATAATTGTATAATTTGATGTACACATTCTTGATAACAATTCCAGAAAAAGTATGTAAGGGAAGAGCATACTTTTAATATCACCACACTAATAATAAAAACTAACAAAGAAGGAATAGACTAACCTAATTTAACATTGGAAAAATAATTGTACGACGCAAATTCAGAAAGACATGTCATACTTTAATTAAAAAACAGTGTTGTTACCTAGGAAATTTTTTTGAATCAATAATGGTTTGGTTGGAAAGGAGTGATGGAGACAATACACATCATTGAACACTTTTATATTTTGAAATAGAGAGGATAAAGAGGCTATCATCATATATAATAATTATTTAAATGAAAATTTTTGGAAGTCTAATAGCAAAAGTTAAACTGAAAGCTGCCAAAATTAAAGCTAGATCAATATTGGAAGGCTGTAATTGCATGGCATTTACTCCCCTAAAACATTCATGTGATAAGGACACTTTATGTCCAAGTGTTAGCGTATAAATCATAATGGCAAAACTTCACTATTAATGAAAAAAATATTAAATTGGGGTAGTGGAAGGACGTAAGACTTCTTATCATGTATATTGTTTACTTAATAAAATAATAAATTTAATTAAAGCTTTTATTTTATTTAATAATTTAGTCTGATTAATTATTAATGGAGATAGTATTTAACCGGGGGGGTGCTTCCCACTTTTGATAATATATGATGATGATGATATGATATATATGTACATATACACACACAAGACTTGACCCCTCTCTCACTCTCTATATAAATTACATATAATTCACCTTTAACAAACAACATCGTTACAATAAATGATAAATATTTTTTAAATATGAAATATTTAAGCATTAAATAAAAAGCTTTTTTAATAATAGTAAATATAAATATATGACTTGACCGATCCCTCTCTCACTCTCTTTTTTTATATATATAATTCACCTTTAACACACAATATGGTTCCAATAAATGATAAATATTTTTTAAATATGAAATATTTAAGCATTAAATAAAAAGTGTATTTAAAAATAGTAAATATTTTATAAAAAAGATTAAAAATAATTATTCCTATAAATATTTTGTCTAGTTTTATGCTGATCTTGGTCTAAACCTAAATGTTTGTTTGAACTCATTCCATTTGGCCTTTTGCTAACTTTGTATGTATCGTCCCTTCTTTGACAAACTTTATTAATGCTTCTCTCTTCTTCTTCATCTGTCTCTCGTCTTGTCTCTTCTTCTTCATCTTTCTGCAGATTTCACCTCTTTTTTTCCTCTGCTTACTTATGAACAATGATCATTCGTTGTGTATTTTTGCACATCAAAGAACCAAATTCCAACCATGCCATTTTGAAGATTTTAAAAGTAGATGACTGATTTATTCTTTAATGGCTTCCGATTCTTCTAGTTCATCAGAATGATGTCGTGTTAAATTGATGTACGATAAACGGATCTGTAACCATTTTAATCCAAAAGATGAAAAGATGCAGCATCTGGAGTGCCCAGATGGTATCCTCAAAATCTAGAACAAGCTTCATTCTTCAGGAATCGCTCAGAGGTATATCTTTATTTTCCTTCTCGTTCTATCTAATCGCTAACAACTTCCATTTTATGAAAAAAAAAATTGGTTCAGATGTACTGTTGTGGTCGTTCTATCTAATCGTTAGACCTTCTAATTTTTTTTCCAGTTTTTTTGGTTCAGATGTACTGTTATGGATGGAAAGGAAGCGGCGGATGAACATATAGAATTGGTTCACACAAAAAAGGATGTTGATTTTACGGGAATTATTAGTTCACAAGATGAGGGTTTCAGAAAAAAGATCGCTAAGAAGTATAATACCATATATTTCAGCAAAGGCTCTTCAGAAGCAGCTTATATTTCGGCTGGTTCTGTTATGGTAATTAATCGTGTTTATTGCTCCCTCTTACTTGTCCATTTTAACAAATCAGTAGAACTTTATTACTATACCGGTTTCCCATACTACCCTTTAGTATTAAATAGTTTCATGTTTAACAAAGACGATACTCCTGAACAATAAAAATAGTTCGCAAAGACCCCTTTGTAGTAATAAACTGACCCAACTACAACTTCTGGAAAACAGTAACACTTGACACTCTTATTGAAGTAATTTGAAACACAATAAGAAATAGCTAGAGATAGATAGTTAAGAGAATAGAGATGAGAGGATAGCTTGAAGAAGGAGATGAGAAATTAGAAATATAGAGGTGCGAAATCAGAAGGATCTGTCATGCTTTTGTAGTTTGGTTACGCTCATTCTGTCCAGACCGTCCCTGTTTATACATCCTGTTGCAACAAACTCTCCCCTTTGTCACGTGACCTCCCAGTCTTCCAAACATAATCACCAAGTCTTTTAGGAGGAATTAGTCGTCTAGAGCTTCTACATGGCATATCCATGTGATAATTCTCCGTGGAAGCTCCAGTGTCATCCTCGTCAGCAACTTTCCTTCTCTTCTTCACTACAATACTCCCTTCCTGAAAAACAACCTTGTCCTCAAGGTTGGAGTCCGCTTGATCCGTTAACGATGCAGTGTTCGCGAGCTGTAATTGTGTGACTTCTTGGACTGGTTAGCCAACATATTGTTTCAAGGCAAACACATGGAACACAAAATGGATTTCTGCAGCCTTAGGAAGATCCAGTCTATAAGGCCAGCATCGACATGTCACAGAATTTTGTAAGTCTACTCTGTGATCGCATTGCAAACATAGAGTAGACTGCTTATAAAGCTTAAGCTTCACAAAAACCCAGTCCCTTACCTCAACTGTAATCTCAGTGCAAGATCTATCTACAAAGGATTGATGCCATTTTGAGATCTTGCCAAATTATAGTTGAGCAGTTGCAACACTTTTTCCCTCTGTACCAACAAGGACACTACAAACTCACTGGATGTACTCCCTGATATGTAGCATGTGAAGGTGGGAGGCTTGTGCCCGTACAAAGCCTAAAGGTAGTCGCTCCAGCAGAAGTTTGGTACGGCGTATTGTACCAGAACTTTGCTCAAGGCAACATGGAAACCGAAGTAGCAGGAACATCAGCAACAAAGCCTCTTAGGTATTGCTCAACACATTTGTTGAGTGCCTCAGATTGGCCATCAGTTTGAGGATGATAACCCGTACGCATGGCCAACGTTTGACCCCTACAAATGATGAATCTCCTGCAAAAAAGAGTGAAGAAATAAAGGATCTCAATAAGTTACAATGGTCCATGGGTTTTCATGTAACTTGATAACCCAAATCAGAAATGCTTCAGCAACCGTATAAGTAGAGAAAGTGGATGGTAAGGGTATGAAGTGCCCATTTTCGGTAAGACGATCCACCACAATCATGGTGGAAGTCTTGCCTTTGGATCTAGTAAGGCAAGTAATAAAATCCATGGCGATATACTCAGACTTAGTCTGGTATTTGCAAAGGCTAAAGTAGACCTGCTGGGTAGCTCTTCATGGAGAGAAAATGAACTCTTCATGGAGAGAAAATGAAGAAAATAGAGTGGGTAGCTTACTCATGCCTCTTGTTCGTTGTTCTTGTTTGTAGAGAAAATTCGTAACTCATCTTCTCCCTTTTCCTCATTCACTATATGAAAAGAATCGGGTTACTTCAAAGAAATAAGAGAATAATGTGAAAGAAAAAGTATGAGAATTTATCTTAAGAGATGAGAAATTCGAGAATAAAATCCCCAAATTTCACAATTAGGTGCAAAGAACCTAAGTTACTCGAACTCTTTACTTTAGGTGTTGCACCCATGTTGACATGACAGGTGTTGGACTAATACCGGATATCGTCAAACGATATTGGAAACTTTGATCAGAATCGATAGAGAAATCCAAGACAGATATAATGATTTTTTATTAAAACTTAATAAGAAACAATAAAGAGACGTATCTATACTTAATAATAGTTATAGAATCAAACTTCATGCATTACTTTCCTTCCAAATAATCATCCATAATTTAGATATTTTTATAAGTATAATTTGTATATTTGAATTATTTTTAGTCAAATCCTCACACATGTATTTGTATCTAGATTTGTACCCTTGAATCATAAAATTTAGATCATGAAGGATTTGAATCAAGATTTGCACCCTTATCGGACATCCAAGTGTGAGCAACAAAGAACCCTAATTGCTCTAGAATTCAAAAATTAACGAACTAAAGCTATGTTATTCATAACTTAATAAATACTTTTGATTTTAATTAAAGAAATGAATGGCTTAAATTAAAGTTATTCATAACAATTACATATGGACGCACTGTTTGCAAAGGAATGGAGTATAACTGTTTTCTACAGAGTAGGTTGTTTATGACAACATAAAAGAGGAAGGGATAGGTTGGTGTTGCAGATGGACAGCAACTAAACTCAAACAGATGAAATGGTAAGGAATCTTCACTGAGTCAGTATTATATAGTTATATAAGGAACAAAATTCATCAGAGGCACAGAAGGAGGATTGGTCATGGAAGATAATCTAGAAATCAAAGATTTCCTTGCATAAATGTGGACAGTGTATAAAGAAAGGAAAGGAGATGTTTGAAGATGAGCAGCGAAATGACAGATAGATGTTCAAGTTGTAAGTTGTAATAATACCTTTGAATTGGACTACATATTTTGATGTATGCATACCTGTGAATATATAGATTAACTGTTACAATTCTTAAAAAACTCAATTCATGAATTAGCCAACTATGAGGTCTTGGTTTGGTATGGCATAAGAGAAAACTTGTTATGATTATGCGGTTATATAGAAAAGATGGGTGGGGCTTCAGGCGGCTTTTATTATGAAGAGTTTCAATCAAAATTCCATCGATTGTAGCTAGTGATTGCCCGGGTCGATGTGTGATCACCAAAGGTGAAGTAACCCAAAGAATGTTTCTTGTAAGGTTGCTGGATAAATTTATAACCACCACACACAAATGTGTCGAAGTGAAACCTCTCAAATAATATTAGCAATTATGTTATTCCCACAAGTAATTCCATCTTTGTTTATAGGAAAAAACCATCCTAAATAACAGGGGATTCAAATCTTACTTTTATGAAATAATGAATACTAATACCTAATTACGAAACTTTTAAACTAGTAAAGCTTATTAAATTAATTCAAACTTTTTCCGTAACAAAATAAAGTGGTGAATGCAACATCACTTATAAAAGGAGTGGGAAAATGGATTGATGTGTGAAGGGAGTCTGCAATTTCAAATCTATGAGCACAAAATAGTAGAATGCGTGTACTGTTGTGGGCGTTATGGCATTTGAAAATTTAAGCAGATTTATTGGGTTTGAATTTTGTATAGGACTAAAGAAGAGGAATTCTCGGTTGAAAAATGTTGCTGGAAAAGTAGTCGTTACTTGAAATGGTTGAAAATTCATTTTACTATGAAATCTTCATGTCATTATCAAGTTGAAGGTGCTACCTATATATTAAGCTAAAAGAAATATGAAACAACATCCTAGTACAATTAGAACAGAATAATGTGAAGAATTTTCTTACCAGATAATAGTTTAGAACATTTGCCATGTCTATTACCACCTTGATATGGTTTTTACGTATTAGATCATAATGCATCTACAAAAAACTGTCAGTTAATCAGGAATCATATAATAAAAATCTAATGATATGACAAGATTGATTCTGGTGAAAGGATAAAGTATTATTGGTTCGTTAGATTAAGCAAGCCAAAGAAGATCAAATGGTAACTTTTCCCATCGCCTATTCTTTGATCGTGAGCATACGGCTACATGGGGTCTGGGTGGCGTTGCTTTTCTTCACCCTGAAAAGCTACAGTGACAGAAAAGCTTACTTGTGCCTATATAAGATGATGTATGTCATTCTTTCCTTTATCTGAAATTTTTCTCCTTTCATGATAATTAGGAGTTTACCTTTTTTTGTCGGCATTTTTTAATATGAACCTTCACCTCTTGCTGGTTTAGATTAAAACTTAGTGTTCTTTTTTCATGTTACAGGCTTGAGCAATTTAATGATATTTTACTTCAAGAGAATGGTTCGAGCATTGACATGAATTACTGTTGTTTCACATGACTGACTTATAATTCATTGAAGAAAGAAAATGTGTTCCAGGGAGGCTGTCAAGGTATGATTTGAAGCTTTTGTATTACTCTCATGAGTACGGAGGCTGTCAAGGTATGATTTGAAGCTTCTATATTATTCTCATGAGTACTATTCTCTACAGTCCCGAAATATTGATTAATACTCTTAGCATTTATTTCATGAGGAAGGTCTTTCCCAGGCATGTGTTTCACCTGTACTAATGAGTTAACCATTTAGAAATAATGACAAGATTTAGTACAATAATAACAATATACTCAATTGGATCCCGCAAATGGAGTTTGGAGAGGACAGTGTCATGCCTCAAGCCTACGTCCTGGACGTGACTAGCACTTGGAAACCATTTGGCTCCAAGAAAACTATTTGGCCAAGCTGACTTACTTAGTGAAAGACTTAAGCACCATAAATGAACTAGAATAGGCACAATGAAACATGCATGTCAAGTCTTGTAGCATAATTATGAAAACTCAAAGTGCTAAGATATGCGAAACTGAAATCAATAGTTTTAAGATAACTCAAGGAAATAATTAAACACTATCTAATCGGTCTATGAAGCCTTAAGAAAGAAATCAGATCCTCACAATATGATTATCCCTTTGTGCATAAAACCTGTGAAAGATTGATACACTTTTATGTAAAACTGGCTGAAGGGATATGCCAAGTCAACAATGGCCAAAATAATATGAAGCCGAGTGAGTACTCAATTTTTCCCCCTTAATCTATAAACTATGGTTGGATTGAAGAGTGTAACCCTGTTAATTGCATTATGTAGTGGGTACCAATGTGTAATTACACTATGTACTTACTAGCAATTCACACCTCCCCTATGAATTGAACAGGGGAGTGTAGAAAGAAGAGAATAGAGATGCGCAAAGTTTGAGCCAAAATTCTTTTCTGAAAGCTCAACATTATTTTTATTTAAAGTGCTAGATTTGATGGATAAAAATGAATAGCTCTTACATACCTATGCACAAAAAAGAAGAGTACTCGAGGGTCCTTCCAAAAAATCTTTTGGGTGCCATTTCCATGATCGACATCCCAATCACCAATTAAAAAAATTTTTCAATCCCTAAATCAGGTTGCATGGAAATTAACTAGATAATATTTAGAACCTTTGGTTTAATGCACAATATTGTTCAAAGATTTAAATCTACCTAATATTTCAATAACTGAACTAACTCTTACTCTTTTATCCAAGAGATACTGTGTAGCTATAACAATATTGTTGAGCAGACAAAATCCCATTGATTTATTTTTTTCTGCATGATATCCAAGAGGCCTGCGATGACAAATATTGAGTCTAGCTCTCCTTCGGCAACTTTCTCAGCAATCTATATGGTACACTTAAGATCAAAGCTTTAAACAATATCATGGATGTTAAAATAGTGGGAAACACTAACAACTGATCATCACAATGCGTAGTAAAACACAAATAAAAGAATTATCCAAGAAACAAGATC